>JANPWX010000087.1:5948954-6006568 GCA_024734555.1 Trochalopteron elliotii
GGGCGCTGCCGGAGCCCAACGCGGGGCCGGGCCGGGGGCTCGCACCCATCCCGGGCTGTCCCCGGTTCCCGCTAGCGCGGGCGGGCGCCGGAGACACTTCGGCACCTCGGGCTTGGGAGGTTCCAGCGGCGGGGACACCTCAGCACCTCGGGTTTGAGGGTGTCGCACCTTCAGGGACATCTCGAGTTCGGGGAGGGTCCCAGCCTGCAAAAACGTGGGTCACGGTGGCAGCGACTCTATCTCAGTGACCCGTATATTCCCGAGACACACCGGCAAGATCTTTTCACAGTAAAAATACTCTTTGCTTTCGGGACTCTCCTGACGAGCTGTTCAACATTGTTCAGCTTATCACACTTGTTATCGGGAGCAGGGTCCGTTTTCAGTAAGGTTTTTATAAAATCAGTCACCCGAGTCACAAGCTACACCCTGACCGGGGTTTACTTGTGCTTTTCTTCTTGAGGGTTTTAAATATTGTTTCCAACTTATTTCTGTTCAAAGGTAAACAACCGAGCAAGGCTCCTCATCCGAGCATTTCTTTGTCTGTGCTGTTATTTATACAGCTCAACAATGGGCGAGGGGTTTCTGTAAGAAGAGAAATCTCGATGTGGCACTTAACCTTGTGCCTCAAGAGATTATTTCCAGCATTCTGTATCTTCTTGAGCAGTAGCAGACTTGATAGGGATTCCACTCTGTTTTGTTTTGTTTATTTTAATGATGATTATTATTTTAAATTATTCAGTTAGGAGATGTTGGTGTGACTGCATGCATTATTGAAGCCAACAAGGCATTACTGCAGAGTGGAGAACTGTTTTCTGTATATATTGATGTCTTCCCACAGTATGAAAGTTGTAAAGAAGTCTGGTTTAAATCCAGAATGTTTCCATGGGCCATAAAATCCTGTGTTCCTGGTGTGAAGGACTTTATGTCTTTAGGGTTTCAAAAAATATTTTTCATTTATTAGCATCATAACTGAGAGACAGAAGATACTTGTTCTCAATAAATGTCTGTCTCTCTATATTGTTAACCATCCACTGAGTTTAGTCAACATAAGAACATCTGGTTTACATGGGGAAGACAAGGCATTTAGATTCTGTTTTCTACTGCCTCTTTTAAGTAACATATTTAAATATCACAAGCCACTATAAAATAACTGTAAAATACAACTGTTGTATCTACTACTTAAATACTTTATACACATGCAGATTTAATTACATTTCAGAAATATGTGATTGCTGCAAAATTGACTGGACAGGTTTTCCATTGAACCTGTATATTTTTTTATAATCACACCAATGTCCGGGTAAAAAGTCCCTCTACAGGAAGTTTTTTGTATTATTCATAATCCATAAATTGCACAAAGCCATTAGTCAATAAGTTGTTAGTATTCTAAACACATCCCTTGCCATGACTACAGAAACAACCTATCATTACTTAGCATCATACACTCCCTTTTATCTCTGCTTCACTAGAAGTCGTTACATAGTCCCATTGTTACACCGAATCAGAAACAAAAAAAGTATATTCATGTAGGCACATATATAGATTTAGTTCCAGAAGGAAACCACTGGGAATAAAATTCAAAGTAATTGTCCATATTTTACAAATTGCATCTTACATTCTGCATGGAAGTCCTACCTACAGTGGCAGTAATTTTTTTTTTCTCCAAACAAATAGCTTCATATGCAGAACTGGGGGAGTTCTGCTAAAGCACATACAAAGTACCATGAAGCTCAGTGTATCATGAGAAGTCATATTTTACTTAATACTTCTTAGAAACAGTTTAGTCTTCTGTTCTTAACATGGAATGCATGTATACATTTCTGTCATTAACAAAGATTCTATTTTGTGACTATGTTACCTTAGGGCAGAAGAGAGCCCATCATACTTTGTGGCACTTGGAACTTCTTATATTAAGCTTGTTCAGAACTATTCTTCTGTTCTTCCTCAGCTATCAATATCAAGGGCATTCATATAAACATCTTCGTGTAATTCTTTGTCTCTGTCCATAGTGTTCACCAAAACTTCTCAAAGTCTCATCCTGAGTCCCCTCACCCTCCACGGACTCTCTGCTCTCCTGCAGCTCTCCCAGGCCGCAGCGCTGTGGCAGCGCTGGTGGAGCACGACAGCTCCGAGATTTCAGTGGCTGCAGCTTTTGCTCAAGTGGAGCCCAGCCAATGCCCACCTGCCTTCCCAGCAGGGTCTGTAACCTCTTGGAGGCCAAGAGCTTGCTGCATGTGGGCTGTTGGAAGACTAAGTCTCTGCCTCCTGCCTTCAGTTCTCAATGACATCTTAAACACACTAGAATCGTTCCCTGAGCCTGGCACAGCTTGCAAAATGCATCTGCTCTACAGCAATAAAGCACCATAACCCTCCACTTTGTGAGAGAGAAAAGCAGCTGCTTTCATAATAAAGCCATGGCCCTGTTATGCTTAGGAAGTAAATATACCTGTCTTGAATTTCCTCATACCTGGTATTCCCCCAAAATGTGTTTGCTAAGAGCTTGTTCCCATGCTTTAAATATGCTCCCTCTTTCATTTCCATATGCTATTATTTGCTTTAAAAAACTGTACAAGCTGTCAGTTAAATCCTTCCTCTACATTAGTTTTGGTCTATTTCAGTTAATATATTGGATTAATTTAAAAAGCCAAAAAGATAATTCTATAGCTTCTGACCCAATAATTCAACAAGCATCTGGGGCTAGAACAAATTACTGCTACATTTCCAGCCTTCCAGTGGACTACAGAATTATTTCCAACTTCATCAGGTTGCAAGAATGTGGACTGCTATGATTTAACTTCCTGCCATTCTGCTCAGACTCCTCATTTGCATTTTGGCATGATTTTAACAGTTAATTTCTCACAAACAAGTAGTGTTAGGAAGTAATGCCTCCTTCCACACAAAGGCTAGAAATTATGGCTGCCTGTTTCCAAAACCAAAAGGTGTAATAATGCCACAAAAAGCTGAAAACAAGCAGAAAAAAAGGTAATTCAAAAATCTCCTAATAGTTTCAGAATTTGTTCTTGAAGCCAAAAGCAAAGTACTGACTGTGGAAGATACAGTGACCCTAATGAAGGCAGTATCAAGAGAAGGAAGAATATTTTTTGTTACTTAATAAACAGTATCTACTTTCCACCTTCTCTGCTGCTCTGAAAAAAATGAAGCCCCAAACTGCTTGCAGTGCTAAGCAGCTCCGCAGAAGTAACTCAAGTAACTGCAGAACAGGATTCAAAAAGCTGCAGTGTTAAAAACAAGACAAGTATTTGGTGGTGTGTATTACACCTTGCTCTTAATGCACATACAAATTCCATATTCCAAATGCACCACCCTGCAGCATAACTTCAAACACATTAACTCCTTCTAAGACATAGTTGACCGTGACCACTAAAAGTTTTACAGAACAAGTTGGTTACAATATATTGATATTAATAGCAAACTTCAGTGTGTAAGTCAGGTATGTGACTGTAGCCAGAGTATGGATTGAAGCTAAAGGAGTTACTGAATTATATATCCCTATCTAATGAAAAAGTTAAGATTTTCAGCATCTTCCTTAAGGTTTAATTCACAGGGAGAGATTAGACAGAAAAATTACCCCTGAAGTTAAACTTCATAAGCTATTCATCATTTATGAACCTGTCAGAAAGTCACAATTTAATTCACTGCAGAAATGAAGAGAGCTGCTAATTGCACATGTAGTTTACATACAAAACAAACCCAGCACTAGGAGTATAACCTGTCTAGACTGAAGCAGAATTTTAATGTCTTGGATTCAAGTTGGGGTTCTAACACTGCAATCAAGCTTGCTGCTTGTCTGCCTTGTACACTCCAGTTTGTTTTTTTAATTAATGAAGCACTTACAGCCTAGGACAACTTAAACAGCTTGCTACCTTTAAACAGCTTGCTGCCTCTATCAACATATGACTGGCAACTGCCACCTCAAATACTGCAATATATGGGATTGGGGGAGTGTAAATTTTACAACAAAAATCAGCAGGTAACTTTTAATGAAAAAAAATCCACGTTTCTTTTAGATTATCTTTGTGCTTCACTCAGTTTGCTGTTATTACAAAGCTGACCCCACTACGCAGCAGGAAAGGATGGCCAATATGTTAAGAAATCATTTTACAAAACTTCCTTCTTTATCATACAGTAAAATTGATGAACACAAAGTTAAGTCTCTTTTTAAGGCACTGAGAGTGAGAAGCTGAAAAAGGAGAAATTGTAGTCTGTACATAAATTGTTGCCTGACATGACAGAAGACAGCAGAAAGGAACTTGAAATATTAATGTCATAATAGGCATTCCAGAAAAGATTTCCACTGAAAAATATAGTATATTGCTAATAAATAAGAGAAGATAAAGAGGCCTGGTGTGATCTGATCGATTTTTAAGTCAAAAGTATCACTATCCAATTTCTCTAGGAATAAGTTATTTCTGGGAAAGATGTATTCAGAATAGTCATGTGCAGGAGGATTAGCTCTGTCAGCTAGAGGGAAATCATCTGAACTTGGAAGTCAGAGTACATATTTTAATAAGGTTTTTGAAACCCCTCATCAACATGGTCTGCACATGTAGTCTTCTCATCAGTCTCTTGCTGCACACAGCTTGGAGATGAAAAAAAAGGCTCTTCCATATAAAAAGGAAAGTTCCTATTTTAAAAACGAAAGCTATCATTCTTCTGGCAGAAGTTTTGCTGGCAGACAGACCCAGGGATGGATTATAAGTAACAGGATGTGGAGCACCTGGTAAGATGAAGCAGCCCACAGCTGCTTATACATTTCTAATGGAGGATGGGATCAGAAATGTTAAATGTTTTGAGCAAACCTAGAGGGGACTCTGTCACAGATCCATCCAAGCATGAATTGTTCTGGAGATGATTTTTATCAAAGGGACGCGGGAGAACTGCACTTACTTCCTGAATCAGTTAACCTGGTTTCTCTGCAGAAATAGAGTCCCAATTTGTTTCTCTGGCAATCTTAAAGAGAGGAATCCCTACTGGAAACAGCTGGAGTGAGATGAAACTGTTATATCTGAGAATAGACCTGAGTGCATTCAGGTATCCTGCTGGCAGCTAATGGCTAACAAGATTTGGATCTTAGAAGGCACCAGTGTCACTGTTAATAGCTGGTGAAGCCCACTTCTGCTATCAAGCTTTTGTGAGAAGGATTAAAAATGTGTTGGCAGCTCCACTAGCGTGCTCTGGGTAAGACTTAAACCAGCTAAAATATGTCTTGCCTGATGCACACCTTCATCTCTGTACTTTATTCTGTGGCAATCCTGCTGTATGTTCCAATATGAGGAAACCACTGGAGCTGTTAATAGGATAAGTTGTAGGCAGCCACCTTAACTGCTCCTTGATACTCATTTTACCTATCTGCAAATGTCCTGTTGAGACCACAATAGATTAAGGAATGTATACAGACTATGAGCTATAAAAATGTTAAGGATTCAAAAACTGCCACGTTTTCATCCTCAGCAACAGAATTGGTAGTCTTAAATACAGCAGCAGCAGATGCAATCCAGTATTCCTTTTGTCAATTAACAAACATAGCAAGTGCTAGGAAGAGAGAGAAAAATCTCATTCCTTGAAATCTACAGTGTGTGTTTCTGAGCTAAAAATGGCTTGAGTCCGAAAGCAGTTAATAAGCTTTTTGAAAGAAAATGATGTGATCATCCACACAGAATTACATGAAATTTAAAGTGTCTGGACACTTTACCTCTCTGTCTAAATTGCACAAGTTCTTTACAAGACCACCCACCAGTCAATCACTCACTTTGAATTTGTGCGGCAACTTATCCTTGATCAGAGTACTTAAAAGCAATCAAAACATGTAATTAATGTTGGCCAGAGAATAGGATGGGATATAATAATCATAAATGTCCCCAGCACATTAGTAGCTAATATTAATGTTTAGACATGTGAGTATAAAATGGATATAAAACCTGACATTCTGTCAGTGATAAGCAGTTGCTGAAAGTAATGCTAATTTTAGCACACAGGGCAAATGAGGAGCTAGGTTTAAGAAGAATACACAGAGAAGGAACCATTCCCATAAGGCAAAACAGAGTATATAATTAAAATCAAGCATTTGTTACTCTAGGCTGTATCTGCCAGAAAGAAGCAGGCATCCTGGCAAGATTTTCCAACATGCATGACCTGTGTGTTGCCAATTACCATCTATCCGGACTGTGTGTGTACAAGGTGCTGCCTAATCCAAGGAGCAGAGCACAGAGATCCAATGAATCCTGCTTTAAGCAAAGTCTGTCATCTTTATCCCTAGGATTCTGGCTACCACTCTACTAAGAATGTGTAATACTCTAAATGATTAAGTCTTTATTTTAAAAAATGGTGGAATGTTTCACTCTGTTTCTCAGTTGTGCCTGGCTGCTCCTCAGTTTGATATTCAGCTTGCCCTGCATGCATAGATCCCCCATTGTCATCACTGAAGACAGACACTGCTCTCAGAGCCACACAGCAAATCGAGTCTGTTGTCTCTGTGTGAAGATCCCTAGAGCATGCAGAAGGAGCAGGGGAAAGACTTATCATGGGGAGCTCAGAGCTGTACTGTATCCCATGAAATCTGAAGAATGTGTTTTGCCAGAAAGTACAAGCATATGTCAGATTAGCAGCCTAAAGCACTTGTTTTTCTAAGCGACATGCTGATTTCTCACTATTGGGTTGAGCACCCATTTACTGCAAAACTAACTACATTATTCTCATTTTTCAAGAGAAGTAGGAGCCACACATTTGTGAACCTCTCTATATATACTCCAATGCAGAAATTGCCTTATTTTTTTCTTTTTTAGCTTAGATTTATTTTTAAAAATTTAAGAAATGCCAACAAAGAACATCTTGACTTCTGCAAACAATGGTTTATTACACCGGTTCAGGGGCTTCTTTTATATTATTCCATAAGCCTACCTCAACAATGGAATAGTAAGAACTTGCATTGTATGTTTAGTGTCTTCACACTTCAAAATTTATACCGCTGTCTGCAGGCTATGTGATCTAAAATATTTCATGCAAAGAAGTGAAGAAAATGAAAAATCCATTCTTTTGAAAACAGAGACACAAGCTTGCTGCTTTTTCTGTATTCCTAGTTCATGTTCACACAGGTAAACTATCAGAGCTTTAAATGGTAGTACAAAAGTGTGCACCATAATTCATTAAATACAAGTCTATGACAAATACCAGATTCATGAATAAAAGAAGCTCCTCAATCTCTGCCTCGATGTCTGCACTGCTCTTGGCTTAGTGATGGCCTCTTCTGCAGGGTATAGATCATGAAGTGGAAGCTCACTGTAAGGTGCAGAAGCACTAATCTTTATTACATTTATCACCTAAGTATCTCTAAGTTCACAAGGTCAGTGTCCCATAGCTCAGGATCCTCTGGTAGAATTCTCACCATACTCCAGTGAAAACAAAACACTCAGCTCTCCCCTTGAATCCCTTTGATATTCAGTGCAATCCTGCACCGTGTGTGCTGTTACTTACATCAGCAAGCCACGTTCAAGTGGCATTTTTACTCACTGCTTGTGCTTCCTGTTCCATAATAGACTAGTGAGCTAAGCCTAGACTTATCTTTCATCCACACTGAAGAATAGTCATGTCAGAGAGATCTGTAAGAGACTTTAAAAGAGGAAAAAAGAGCAGAGGAATACTGTGTCCTATTGTAAGTTCAGGTGCATAATAACTATTTGAATTGCAGTTTATTGGAAATAACAGGATCATTCTTCATCCTTCTGGAAGTGCTACAAGACTGTTAGTGAAAGTGGTTCAGTCTCTCATGACTGTTCTAATTGCTGTGACTGTGTCCCTGCTGCAGTACCAGGACAGTGGTTCAGCACTAGCTCTCTACTGCACCAACTTCCAGGATTTGCCTCTTCCCTAGACATCTTCCTTCTTATGGATTTGTACTGTCCAAATTAGTCTTTGAGATCCAAAATTATTTTCCCAGGAAGTAGTATGAATTTAGGACTAGGATTCATTTAGGACCAGGAGATTCATTTGTTGTTTTAAAAATGCACACAAAAATGGGTTAATGGAAACAGTCTGAAAGGTCTAAAAATATCCTCACTGATTATTTTTTTCCTTTTCTTTTCATCCTGAATATTGATAGACCTTGTTTTCAGCCCCTAAACTCTTGTTTGCTTTCCCACATTATACTGTGTCATGTCAATGCACTCAGTTTAAGGCAATACCACCTCAGGCAATGCTGCCCAGTTCTCTCAGGAAGAACAGGTAAGTTCTCTCCACCTTTCTGCCAGCAATGTCACACTGATAAGGACAGCTCACATGCAGACCATTAGCCAGAGACACCTCTTTTCTTAATCATACTGTCACCCAGGATAAAAGTAGTGCTGAAGGAAGACCCTGGAACGTTTGCTACTCTGAATACATCTTAAGGGTTGTTGAGAGCATGAGAAGAATGGGCATTGCCAGGGAAGGGCAAGAGAGAGATGTAAGAGATGAAAACTGAAGAGGATGAAAAGGGCAGGGAACAAAGAGAAGGTGCTCCATACTCTTCCCAGTCATCCACATTACATGACAAAAGGTAGACAGTAAGATAAATACTCAGCCCATACCTGCTGCAGTTGCCTGCATATCCATGCTGCTCTGAAAGAAATAGGCACTGTTTGTTTGCATTTACACGCATGCAGGCACCGGACTATTTATAGAAACGGCACAGCTCTAGTGAAAGCCAATCAGGCTTTCTGAAGTCCTTCTAGGGGGTTGTTTCTTTATCCACATCAGCAAGAAGGGAAATCAATGGTTAGTGTAACAGAACATCTATTCTTACGTTGTTTCCTTCAGTACAATCACTGAAATATACGTGGATGCATACTGAAATTTAAAAGGAAAGTGTGTTGTAACAGTGGTAGCCGCAGTAAAGAGCTGTACTAAATAAAAAGCAAAGCAAACCAACAAACCCTCAATTTTTCACTGTTACTTGAAAGTGACTGCATTCATTTTGTTAGTCACATGTTAATTTCACTCATATTTATCTGTGTGTTTGCTTTAAGGAAAAAAGTCAGAGCTCATTCTGCGTTTTGAGAAGGAGCCTAAGTTACACAGAGCTTGCTCTGTCCTTGCAAAACAGAGGGTGGGCATGGCACATCTTTAAGAAAAGTGAATTCAATAAAACATACTGACACATGATTTACACATGATTTACACAGGACTGGGGAAACTGCCTTTACTTTAGTAATAAAAGCCAACTTGGAAGTGTTGCACCAAAACCAGTGTAGAAAAAACCAAAGAAACAAGATTGACAACTTTATAACCACTGTCAAACTTCTCTGTTAGGGACAGGTGATCTCAGGAGTACAAATGCATTGTAAGTTCATGCAACTCAAAAAGTCAGATATTTCAGTGTACAGTTTAAACAGAGAAGTTGCAAAAATAAACTGTAAATAATTTTGAAATAGTATCATCTATGTAAGGAATAGTAGAAACTAAAACCAGCTGAAAATTAATGTCGATCATATGTTAATAAAGATGGGATATTTGTTTATTTGCTTTAAAGACTAGTGAACATCCATAACTGAATACCAGTAATGGGTGCTAGAAGAATACTTTCTTCTGAAGGAGGAATTTTCCATCTAGGGGTGAGTCAGTAATGATTAGCAGCATCTGCTTTGTATTTGGATAATGACAGATAGTATATTTTTAAGTATATTAATATTGATGAAAATGCAGAATTTTTGCAAAGATAGAAATTGAAAGCTACTTAAATCTTCACCTACTCTAACACAATCCATCCCTAAAAATCAAATAAGCTTCTAAGAACATAGCACTTGTTTGCAAGACCCATATGGTATTTTAGAAAACACCCACAGTTATGAACCTAACTTACACAGGAAAAAGCAGTTGTTGGTGAGGAAAGTTTCAGAATGAAACACAGTCTACTTCAATATGGGTAGAGAGAAGAAAAGGCAGCAGAAACATACATAATAAAACATAAATGCTAGATGGACACTTTCAGGAGCAGACTTTGATTCCTTTTATCTTTTCCCAAGATAATATATCCATGCCAGTGTTAGAGGAGCATCTGGATGAGTTGAGTCAAGATCACTGTGGTTTTCAGTCAGTGCATGCTCACTCTGGAGCTCTAAAGGGCTCAAAGTCCAACAGCAACACAGGGAAAAACACAGATGGAAAAAATTCCGTTTCAACTGAGCCACTAAAATGCCTGAGCAACAAGGCAGGAAGGCTGGGAAAATAAAATTAATTTCTTGAGTGTAACAATAAAATTCCTGCTGAAATCTCTTTTTTGCCCTGCAGTGCTAAGGCCATGCCTGCCTGACAAGTAGATTAAGAACATGGGAAGGGCCATACCAGGTCACATCAAAGGTCCATCTTGCTTGGTATTTTCTTTTACAGAGATATAAAAGCAGAACGAGTATAAAAGTAGAGCAAATTATATTTGCCCCAAATACGTCCCAGACTTCCAACAACTTACAGCTTAAGGGGCCTCTGAAACAGAATTTTCTACCTCAAGGATGTGTTATGAATTATGTGCATTAAAAAAAAAAGAAAAGAAAAATCTTTGTTTAATTTGAACACGCCACCTGCTCGCTTTGTCTGACACCCCCTGGTTCTCTACTGGAAGAGACAAGTAGTAGTTGCTCAGTTCTCAATCTCAATGATACCTGAGATTTTGTAACTTGTATCCTATCTATCCCTTCTGTCCAGGGCAGTGCAGGCCTGCTTAGCCTGTTCTGTAAGAGATCTGTGCAGAATTTGTGAGATATTTCAGAGGGAAGCAAATGAAAGATTTGAAGAGAGGCATATTAATTTAACCTATCTCATTCTCTTTCCCCCTCCTGATAATCCCAAATAATTGGAAGTGACAAAGTTCACGAAGCATTTTAGGAAAATCTGAACATTAAGCCTGTTTAAAATTGTTGATGGACTGTGGAATATGGAATTTTTCATATGGATGTTCATATGGATGTTCATATGTTCATATGTGCTGTTCATATGGATGTTTCTTGGGTGTAGGGAATGTGTAAATGTAAGGGAAAGGCCAAAAGTAAAGCATCCAGAAAGGATGGAAGGAAAGAGGGAGGCTCTCCCACTCCAGAACTTGCATCTGCCCATTTTCTACTGCCCCATCATTTGCAGGAGTCACTGGTATTATGTGGCAGCATCACAACAACCAGTCTTGCAATCTCAAATCTGTGAAATCTGTGAAGGGGTTAAGACCATGCAGTGTCTCCTGTGGTCTGAATTAATTTCTTGGAAGCTGGAGAAGTCTTTTGCACACATTATGCAAGTAGAGTTTTAGGATAAATATGATTCATTATAGCAGAGAAACATCTTGTTTCAGGATATAAAAGTTTTATAGACAACAGATACCATGTAAAGTCTAAAAAGTATTTTTAAGAGTCCACTCAAACAATGAATTGCTGTTCTCATACACACTTTCCTGAGGAACCTGAAAGAGGGACCAGCAGAGCACATAGACAGCACTGGTTTAATAAGTTTCATAAGTTGAAATTTTAAAGAAAACACATAAATTAAGTACATCTTTTTGTATGTTCTGAGTGCTTTTGGTCAGTGATGCCAGGATTTGCATGAACTGTGACTGCAGAAAATGGTCTACAACTCTGAAGAATTACTGATGTTTTTCCTGTTCAATTTCTCTCATCAGTGTTGCTTGTAACAATCCTGGTAGTGGAAGGCATTGCCGTTGCACAGAAGACACAAGGTACAATTTTAGTTTGATGATTTTCTCTCAAAAAATGGAACAGTTTTATAGCTTTTAATTGAGCAATATAAGTGAAATGTTTAGCTCTTGAATTACCAATATAAATTGTAGTATTTTCCATTTTCCCCCATTTGCTGCATTTTCTCCCAAATGAACAAAGCCATGCAGTCACAAAGATCATGGAAGTTTCACTTTCCCAGGTAAAGTTCTGCAGTTTTAGATGTTAGAGGTAGGAAAGAAACCACCACGGAAATTCATGTTTTCTGTATCTGACAACAAGCTTTTCAAATAGTCCACCCACAAACATTTTTGAAGCCTGCTGAGTGGGGAAGGAATCAATTTCACAAACCTTACTTTTTCATATGTGGGATTACCCACACTTAAGAGAGAAGAATTCCTTGAACTGCCACCTACAGAATTTCCTTGAAAAATTCCTGCAGGAGAGAAAGTTTTCACCCCCATAAATCAAAAAGCTGTCAAGATACTAGTGGAAGGTGATGCACTTTACTGAAGGCATCTAAGACCTGTATCAGCATGGATGGCCTCTCACAGGTCTGCAAATTAAAACTGTGTAAATATAAATAACATGATGAGAGTACCCTGTGAGATTTAGGAAATATCCAGCAGAAAATACTTATCCTGTGTCTTTCTCTCCCCAGTTCTCCTGATACCAAGGAGAAGGGCCGAAGGTACTTAAGAATGTTAGAGATCACACTGTTCCCAACCTCTTCTCTGTGGATGAGGAAATCCTAACCAAGCTCCTGTGAATGATCCAGCATGAAGAATTACCTTACTAAACTGCATAATCTCAGTCACAGAACACATTTCCCTCTAGATCCAGAAGAGGAGCTTTGATCCTAAATCACACCCTTAGCTACCAGGGCAATCTACCTATTGCTAGGAATTTTATTAACTACCATTGTTGTATTTATTTGCATATTGTGATTAATTTTGTTACAAACATTCTGTATTCCAACAAATTACTGTAAATAGATACCCCACTTTAGCATATTCTGGAATCAGGGTCAAAACCAGTGAAAGCTGACAAATATTTCCAATTATATTTACATAGGAACAGAGGTGACATAAGCCATAAAATACAGGTATTGGCAGCCACTGTGACTATTTCACTTAGAAGAGTATCAAAAAACTGAACTGAGTTGGGTAAAAAAAAGAAAGCAAAAAACAAAGCTACTTCCTCTCCTTTCCAAGGATTTCTAGATATATTTGATATTCAAAAACTGTGATTTCTTCAGGATACACCCCACCACAAAATTAAAGGTTTTCTTAGATAGATAATGAGTACTCCACAAGAGGGCTTGCAATGAAACTAAAAACCAAAATAAATTACTTTCTTCTTTATAGGCTATGTGTCATGCCAGAGTTTTGCTTTATCAAATCTGCATGCTTGCAGAAGAAACTTATTTGATCACTTTTTCTTTTGCTGAAGGTGGGCAGAACATTGGAGTGAATCGCATTCCTCCCACCCAGTGTGACAACTGGGTCCGGACCAGTAATGGAGGACATTTTGCTTCACCAAACTACCCAAACATGTACCCACCCAATCAAGAGTGCATCTATATCTTAGAAGGTACATGCTATATTTCTGTTTTGTTTTGCTGTAATCTTGCTGTTAAATGGAAAATCTTGAACTGTTAAAACTGTCATCTTACACTGCTGTAAAATATTGTTTGGCCGTACTGGTAATATAATGAATTCTGCAGTCATTTACATGAACAAGATGCTAAATTTTCTCTCAAGTAATAACAACAAATAAATAAATTCAGTTAAATAAACATTAAGAAATTAGTTGTGTAGAATACAACATATCCTCACAGCCAGGAAAAGGAGCAGCATATTTACTGTAATCTATGAAGGTATGGAATTAGTGAGATAAAAATTGTAGCTTGCTGTCTTAATGTCACTGATAATAGATTGCAAAAGATGAAGGCTATTTCATACCATGCTGTATTGTTCTATCTCACCAGCAGAAAACCTTTATGCTGTCCTTCATTAATAAAAAAGAGAGATCTGGCTGCCATAGCACTGTACTAAAAATACAAAGATTTGTTAGCACTGCTGAGGTCACTATTAAAATAATGTGATGAGGACAAAAAAATGTCATTAACTAGAATAAAACCATATTCCAATGAGAATATCTTAAATAAAGGCTGCAAGACTTGAGATACTCCAATTATATTTCCTCTTATTAGAATGCACCTAAAACCCACTGAAGTCAGCTAAAAATATTAGTCAGCCTAATCATCAGATTCATATCAATTAATTGGAATATTTCAAGTAATGAGGTCTGGTGAGTTTTTATTTGTGCAGCACAGTAGTGGTTCACAGGCCCCTCCTTTTTACTTGTTCCCATGCACATCTTGGTTTTGCACCTTGCCTGCCCAAGGATGCCCCAGGGAGCAGCCAGCCTGTCCTGCTGCAGGGCTGGAGCACAGGAGCATCTTCCAGCTCTCCTCGGTCCTTCCACAGAAACATTCTGGGTGCCTGAGTGGGGCCCTCGGGAATTTCTAGCCAAGATGTGCTCCTTCGTGCAGACCACTGCCAACACTGACAGCAGCTCCAAACGCATGGAGCTTGTGTGAGTGAGGCAGAAGGTGTGACGGGAGCGTTGGAGAGGCGGGAGTAAATCCTCTCGGCGTTCAGGGGGAGCAGGCAGCGTGTGATTCCTCCTCAGTGCTGCCACTCCCGATCCCAGCCACGATCGGGACCTTCACGTAGCGCGGCCGGTGCCAAGAACAAGGAACACTAAAGCCATTCATCCAGGAGAAAGTCTTGGGATCCAAACCACGGATGTGAGAGTCAGGATTTAGGGCTCTGATCCCAATCCTGATGTTAGGCTGCCACAGGCTCAGACTTACCAACATCTGTAGCCACCTGCATGTTATTGACATAGATGAAGCACTTACACTTCTTTGAATATTCTAATAAAAGATGTCTTCTGTGAAAGGATCTATAAATTTGGACTTTATGTTTAAAAAATAGTTTTTCTTGTCTTTTCCGTTTCCATTCTTCTCTGCATAGCTCAGTATTTTGTCCTTTTTATGTATTTTGCTTTCACAGAACACTTGTTTTAGTTTATATCTTAATATATAACTTTGTTTGAATACCTTTGCATATATGTTCATATTTGTTATATGTGCTGCATTCAATTAATGTGATTTCTGAATTTTCAACAATTAGGATACGTCAGCAAAAAATTTTGTATGATTCTATGCAAAAGTATCTTTTAGAAAATAATTCTTAAAATTTTTGTAGCAGACTGCAGATGTGTTTTGAGAAGTTTCCAGTTTCTTTTTTATCTTGCTGTTTTGAAGGCCTGTCTCTTCATTACTTCAAGACTTTGTGGTTTTTTATCAAGATCTTCATTTAATCTTTTGCTCAATTTTTTTTGTGTCTAGCTGCTCCACGACAAAGAATTGAGCTGACCTTTGATGAACCCTATTACATAGAACCCTCATTTGAATGTCGGTTTGATCACCTGGAGGTTCGAGATGGACCTTTTGGGTTCTCCCCTCTCATCAATCGTTACTGTGGTCTGAAAAGTCCTGCACTAATTAGATCAACAGGGAGATTTATGTGGATCAAGTTTATTTCTGATGAGGAGCTGGAAGGAAAGGGATTTCAAGCAAAGTACTCATTTATACCAGGTAAAGATGTCTAAAATTCGGACTGAGTTAATGACTGTCTGTTCCCATTGAACCCTGTGGGTGTGTTTGTCCTCTCAGCCTCGAGCTGCATTTCAGCATGAGCACTTACAGAGGTACAGTGACAATGTGACAGCCACAGTCTCAGTCCTGCTAGTCCTACAGGGCACATGGCTAAAAACACTTGGGGAATCTTGACTGAAGGAAATTACAGGTCTGTAGCTTGCTAGTGAGGAAAACAGCTGAGCTTGCTCATGCTGAAATCTTCAGCAGCAACCCTCTTTATTTCTCTACTTGTACCACCTTCACCAGCGGTAGGAAAGGAAAGACAACTTATGCAAAGAGCTGCCTTTTCACCAGTCTCTCTTCTAGGAGTATAAGGCATTGGACAAAAACACCTGAAGCAGCTTTACAGTAACGCTCCAGCCAGATGCAAAACATTTTAAATCTCCATTCTGAAAACCCAGAGCAAATATGTGCACAGTCTAAGCACGTGCTGTCAGTATAACTGGATTCCCTCAACCCATGGGCTCAGACAACAGAGCTGCTCTTTGCTCAAACTACTGTGTAGTTCACAGGTGCAAAGGAGAGGACAATGTGCTGACAGTGCCTTTAGACAAACAAAAATTACATCTGCTCTGTGGAGCTACTTAAATCTGGCAGGGCATCCTTCTTACATGAAAATTTGACCTGATGTCCTTGTGCAATGCTTGACTATTGTACTTCACAGATACTACACGTGTAGTTATCAGCATTTTATTGTCCTGTGGGACAAAAGGCAATATACAAGTGTCAGCTCTACTACTTTGATAAATGTATACACAAACATAACTTCTTAATGTTATCTTTACCCCTAGAGCACATGAAAACACAATTCATGATTATGTATTACTGCTTAGGGATTTAGACTCGGAAACTTCAGATTAACATGGTGACCAGACCACTGGGAATTACATGATAAAATGTTTTCACGGGGACAGTACTTACGCATTTTGCTAAGTCCATTTCCAAAGCCATTTCATCAACATCACTTTCAAAACTAATACCATAGTTGTAGGCTGGAACTTCAAATATACATTTGAACTGTGTATTATTTTCACAATAGATTGTGACAACTGAAGGACTGATATTTTTTATTTTCCTTCCTCTTCGTTTATATGAAGTGTAGTAAAATATTTTACAGTTGTGAAAATGAAAGGGAACATGTGCACGTACTCCTGCTTCATAAAAAAACTCAGCTTACAAAAAAGGTTGAAAACTGTCACCTTGATGCAAAAGCTTTTTTGTTGTTTATACTCTTGAACTGGAGTTTCTCACGCAGCTTCAGAAAAACAATATGTATTTTTAGCATTTATCTATTGTTTACATTTTTCTGCTATGGGTGGAGAAATGTGATGGACGGTGATGTTCACCTACCAGGTCAAAGAGGTGGCTACCTATGTAGCCAATCTCTTGACGTCTGTACAAATGTATATAAGTAATGGAGTCAGATAATTAGAAAAGAATAAAAAAGTAGAAACCTTCCCTTGACCTGCTGCGTGCCTGCGTCTGCCTCGTTCCTCGGGTGCCCTGAGACTGCCACAGAAAACCTTGCAGAATTTTGCATATAGTGATCATAGATTTTCACTACAGGTAAATAAAAAGAGGAGGGCAAAGAAGGCACATTCTGAACTGTGCTGAGTCTTAAGCTCAGGACTGAGGCATTTTAGGGAAAGTGATAAACTTCCTATACAGAAAAAATGATTTATAGGATCTCAGAAACAGCCAAACTCTGGACCTTCATTTGGAAAAGAACTTTGTACCAAACAAGCATGCACTTTTGCATGAACTAGTGCTTTCTTTGCATAGAACAACATTTCATAAACCATGTCTAGAACTGTTCTGCGTGGCCTAATACAAGAGACACAGATAATCCATGGAAAAGTACCGTTAGGATTGAACAACCTTCTTCACAGACTTTTTTTAAGAGCGGTTTGCAATTTCAAAGTGTTGATATATTCTGCTAAGCTGAATTCAAGTTGTTCAGAACTACATAGACAGCAGTCTGATAAAATAAATCTAAATAAGCTTTTTGCACAGAGAAAGATCCCCTGACATCTTGTGGAGTTTCAGTAAAAACTGACATAGTTAAATTTAGAATATAATGTAGGAACAAAATACTGAATAGTAATTTTTGGTGTTATGCTAGAAATCTGAGCTGTCAGGATAGAATTACCTTTTTCAGATAAGGTCAATCTTTATGGAATAATGTTCTCATCTAAAAAAACTTTGTCTCTATATGCTCCAATTGATTCAGTAAACTTTCTCCAATTTTTTTGGTGACATAATAAAAAATGGACATAATCTGCAGATAATGCTAAAGCTTGAAGTGATTCTCAAGCACTGATAGCCCTTGTGATTCATGACTCCTTTCTATTACAGATCCTGACTTCACTTACCTAGGAGGTATTTTAAATCCCATTCCAGGTATAGTATTACAGTAACAATTTCTTTATACATGAAATTTTAAATTAATGCCATATTACATTTGACAGCAAGGTCTATTTTCTCCCTAGACTGCCAGTTTGAGCTCTCAGGAGCTGATGGAATAGTACGTTCCAGTCAAGTAGAACAAGAAGGAAAAACAAAACCAGGACAAGCAGTTGACTGTATCTGGACAATTAAAGCCACTCCAAATGCTAAGGTGGGTTTTGTTCATATAATTCAGTGTGTAATGGGTTTGCATGACAGTAGCAACAGGTAATGGTCACTAACTGTGATTTGCATCATGTTGTACTTCATGGAAATGAGTCATGTAGCAGTGGCTTAGGAAATCCAGAGAGAGAATTGTTTCTGAAATTAAACTTACACAAGTCCACAGTGCTGGCTTCCTATTATTTGAAGCTTCAAATACCAAATAACTGTGAGAACCGTTTAAACAACAATTTTCAGGGGCATTTGATTTGGACCCTGGTTTTATTGGAAGACTGCAGGCAAAAATGCTGGCTGACATCTTCAGTAATTTCCAGTAAATCTCACTGCCAAAACTGAACATTTTGCCTCCAGTGGTTCTATTGGAGAATTTGGTTTTGTTTGAAGTTAACAGAATGTGTGCCTGCTTCTCCCATCTAATTCACAATCCAGCACCTTAAAGCCCACTTTCATCAGCAGTCTGAGCTAACTGGAAAGGCAGTGTTTGCCTTGTTAGGCACACAGCAGGATAAAATCCTATTCACAACCCCAAAATACAATAGCTAAAGCCTGAATCATATTTGTTAAATATATTGCACAGAAGAGCACATACTTTTCTCCATACAGCATACACATCTTTAATTTTGCTTCTGCTTGCACATACATAAAAATTAAAAAATATTTTGAAGCAGTAGCTGCCAAGATGACAAAGCTTCCCTCTGCCTTCTTACACACTCCTAACAATTAACTAACCAGCCCTGTTAGCCACCTTGCAAGTGCATTCTAAAATAGTAACCAAAAAGATGATAATAAGAGGACAAGACATGAAAGAAATTAAAAGTCCATTAATATATTTGGGCCTTGGAGGAAGTGAGTGAATTCCCAGGAGCCCTACACTAGTCTAAGTAATAGTCGCAGTTCTTCCAGAAACAATAACAAACCCATTTTCTCCTCTACATTGCCACTTGAGTGCAGGTCTTGTGCTTAAGTATTTTAATAAATTATTGAATGTTGCCAGAAGGCAGAGTTATAGTTGGGTGAGTCCTGAAATTAGATCATCATCTTAAATTATTGATTTAAAACACTACAGAAAAATAATTCTTAGTATTCTGACAGTGGTTTCTCAAGCTTCAATTCAGGCAGAATTATGATGATAAAATCCATTAGAACTGATACAGTGCAGTCTCCTGAGAAAAATAAGCATAGACATTTTTAATTTCCTCAATTTGATTTTGTAATAAAAATAAACTTTTAAAACTGACACAAGTGCAGGAATGAAAGAACTTTTAAGATGTGTATAGCAGGCACTTAATGAATTACCTCCAGATTTCATAAAATTACCAGAATAATCAATATAATGTAAGAGTAAGGGCCTTTTATACTTGCCTAACACATTAATCCAAAGGAACTTGTGAAGAGGTGAGCACTTTTATTGGGATTATTCCTTTGTTATCATACAAATAGTAGCTCTACTAAAAGCGTGCTAAATTATGTTTAGTTTCCATTGTAATTTTGTAGCAGATATATAAAGTCAGTCATTAAAAGAAAATATCCTCTCTTAGCCCAAATACTAGCAATTGCAGCTCACATCCATATTTCTGAGATAAGTCATCAATGGAGAACAGATTCTCAATGTAGCTGAGAATGTCCAGCAGTAAATCTAACAAGAACAGCAGGGGAAAAAAAAAGAAGAAAATAGAAAAGAAGAAAAAATACATATGCTGAAAATCACAAAACAGTGAGATGAAGCACAAGCTAATACTGCACAGGCTGCACCTTCAGACAGACTACAGGGAATGCAGTTCTGGCCAACCTGCCTCTGGAAGCACTGGAAAGGAATGACACGGGGTACACGTGTCACCTGGCTTTCCCTTTTACCATGTTTTCAATAAAGCCTGCTAGCTGTAGGAATGGGGAGGGATGAAGATGTTGCTTTGTCTCTCAGAGGTGGTTGGTAGCGAGCCATGGCAAAGGCGCAGCAAACTGGGTTGTAGAGTCCAAGCCTGGGATTCATCTGCCCTGACCTCCTGACCCCAGCTGGGCAGGGGTCGCAGAGTCCCTGGGCAGGTACATAAAGCCCTGATGTGCAGCAGCTCTGCAGCATCCCTGGCACGGGCGGGACGGGAGGTCGGGGGCGGTGCTCAGACAGCCCCAGGCTGCGGCGGGCAAAGCCCGGGAACACGCGGGACAGCTCCTGGACAGGGGAGGAGCACCTCAGCCTTCACCTGGGCACATTTCTTCTCTGGCAACACAACGGCTAGCTAAGAATTGTGAAAGGCTAAAATGGCCTTTGCAGCATGCTTAGATGACTTGACTTCATATCTCGAAAATTTCAGAAAAATTTTGAGAATTCCAATATGGCCACTGAAGAGATGCAAAAACCTTTTGATGTGTTCATGTAATTTTAACTGAATTACAATCTTGCATGAATTTCCTGCTCCAGCAAAAAAATTATTTACTTACTCTTTAAATACCATCTCAATCTTTTAATTTCCTTGCTGCATGTGTTCTGACACATATGCTGCCTTCTCTTGGATTAAATTTCTGCTTTTAGAAGTATTAAGATTAGCTTAAATTCATTAATTCTTCTTACACAGCCAGCTTACTTCTCTCTCTCGTTTCCATTTTTATTCAAATTACTCCTGACTTCATGGTTTGTGTCTTCCATAACACAGCTATGGTTCAGTAATTAGCTTTCATTCTGAAGCAGTAAATTTTAATTTCCTTATTTTTACTTCAAAGCTTTTCTGACTAGACTCCTTCCCTATATTTTAACATTGTTTTTATGAATTAGAAAGAAATGAAAGAGAACAGTCAAAATACTTTAAAAATTATTTCAGTATATTTATGCATTCCTTATATCTCTTCTAGAGAAACAGACTTCACATTTAGCAGAACTTCTTGGGGGCTCCTTCACCAAGTGTATTGCTTTGTACTGTTTTCCCAAAGGGAGCAGAAATAAAGTAAAATTTTAAATAAAGATTGTTTTGGGGATCAGGGAGAAGTGAAATGGATACCCAAGACAAATGTCAGGTAATACCCCACGCGGACATCTAATGAGAAAATCTAAGTTTAAAAGTGTTGTGAATTGGGAATTACATTTATGTGTAAGGGAAAAAAACCATCTTATTCAAGATTTGCTAAGAAAACTGTGCTCTATGTATTTCTTCTTCTAAAGACATCGATTCCTCTTTTCTAACAGATCTATATGCGGTTTCTGGACTATCAAATGGAGCATTCCAATGAGTGCAAAAGGAACTTTGTGGCTGTGTATGATGGGAGCAGTTCCATTGAAAACCTGAAGGCCAAGTTCTGCAGCACGGTGGCCAACGATGTCACGCTGCAGACGGGGACAGGGGTGGTGCGGATGTGGGCAGATGAAGGCAGCAGGCTGAGCAGGTTCAGAATGCTCTTCACTTCCTTTGTGGATCGTAAGTAGATCTAAAAATGCTAATTCTCCTGGTATAGGGATGCTTCAAGTGTTTTAGGGAAAGCAGCAGATGTATATTAAGCAGCAGAAATACACGAAAAAGGTTGTTTCTGTTTCCTTCACATACTAGCAAGTAAATTAGATAATTGCTTTATTACATTTCTAACATGGTTCCTGAAGAAAAGCTTTCCTTCATTCTTAAAAGGTTTATTTTCCATTTGAATTCAGCAATACTGCCCTAGACTACATCCTTCTCACAAAGAGAGGTCCATCCTTCCCTACAAATGAGCACAGACTTATTTCAAAAAGACAGCAGTGAGACTGAAGTGTGCTCTCCCACTAGCTCCCAGTTCCCTGCCAGACACCACAACAGGCTCTTCTTAAGGCCACTCTGGATGTTCAGAAGAGTAGAAAACATGCCTCATCCTGTAAAGTCTCACTCTCCTTCCTAAACACAACTCCATCTTCACCTGTGTGTCTGGAGCTACACCCCCTCCAGCCAAGCTGCTCCCTTATCCTCAGCTGCATTTGGTTCTAACAGAACCCATGAGTGCTCCCTTAGCAAAGCTCTGTGGTGTTGCACAACCACAGATAAGTAGTTAAATTCAAGTTTATTCAAGAAGCCTGTAATTAAAGCAGAGCTGTAAATGCCATCTGGATTTTTGTTTGGATTCCATAGCCTGGGTTGGAAATAGTCTTTATTCTCATTGTAAATTAAGATGTTTCTTGAAAGAAGGTTTTTAGTGAGATTTTTTTCTTCTAAGGGTGTTGTACCTGAGTGGAATTTTGTTGCCTCACATGTTTACAGGGGACAATACTGTCCACACTGCAGAACCATTGCAGTGCCATTTATGGCACTAAAGCAGACTGAGTTCAGAATTGCAGAGCAGATCTCCAAACATGGAGAGAGCTGAATGAAATGTTCCTGTTTCAGGATATCAGACCTATGCTTGTGCTAAACATTTTCAAGAAGTTCTGCTTGAAGAATAAGTAGTACAGATTTGCTGACAAAAATAATAACTTTTCTAACAGACCATGTCTGTAGCCAGTCCTGAAAGATATCGGTCACTATCTTGCAAGAAAGTGCAGGTTACAGGTAACAGGTAGATTTTATGTTCTGTTCCATAAAACAGTAAATTTTAACATAGGAGAAAAGCTGCTTTTTGGAAAACAACCTTTCTAAAGTAACAGATATGTATAATAGAAATAGCTTCTGTCTTGCTTTGAGTACATGGTAGTAAGGAACAGTTGCATATTTCAAGCTAGTCTATTGCTGAACCTATGTGAAGCATTTAATAAGCTTTAGATATTGAGAATTTAAATAAATGTCAGTTTTAAGTATGGCTTGCAAAAATTGATAACTGCTTTTCCACTAGCTTTTATTTCAATGCAATTATTAACATTGGTAATAGTGCAAGTTATTCCAGCTTTCAATTTAGAAAATGCTATGAACTTTGCCAGGGGAATTATCTATTTATATTATAAATATTGGAGTGGGGTTTTGTTGTTGTTGAGTTTGGATTTCTTGGGGAGGTTGTAGGGGGGTTTTTTTTGCAAGAGGTTGAAACACTAAATATTCCTAAAGGTAGATAACTTTGCAAATTTATGAGTTTAAAACAACTCAAAAGTCATTGGCAGAAGAACATCTGCAAAGGTATGTGGCTATTGTTATTTACTTGAGATACTGCCTTTCTTGGATAGGGTCACTGAAAAGTATGTGGCTGAAAAGTGTTTCAAGTATTTTTATATAATCTAGTCATAAGCAATTTTTCTAACTGAAAAAAAGTGAATCTGAGCTTATCTTATTTTTAGATTGTTAAGCTATCTTTCTCGTCTACCTTGCTAATGATTTGTAATTATATGAAGCCAACCATGAAAACAATCAATATTTCTGGAAAGATTTCCATAAATGAACTAATAGTGCATGACAGTCATCTAACACACACCTCGTGCTGCTTGCAGATTTGACTAAGTAATTCAGCTAACAGCAATGTGAAAAATCAATGTATTTGATTCCTGGCTTGATTCAATAGATGAGTAATGCTGGATACAAAGGGCACTGTGAGCATTGCACCACTTTTGGGCAGCTGTTATGAGAAGAGTTCAGCTATGTCCTTGAAGTCCTAGGCTGGAATTGATCAACCATCGTGACTTTTAGACTTCAAACTCCCCAAATAACAGACAAAAGGAAAATAAGTCCATTTGTCCCATCTTCATGAACTGTGAACTAAAGCCATGCCCACAAAAACTTAAAGGGACTACCCCAACTTGTAAAATAGAGACTGTGCTGTCAGATGGAGAAGCAACAGCAGAATGCATCATCCAAAAATACAGAACTGTAAAAAAATTCACCTGTTCAGGGAAATAAGAAAGGGAATACACATCCATTGTGGCATAACTGGCAGAACGGTCCTGATCTCGACCTTCTGAAGGAGTGATCCTGTTTTAAAGTAGTGTTCTGCAGACTAGATTACTCTCCAAACAATTAAATTCTCAACTCACTTGAGTGAGGAAGTGATGTGATAGCTGCCATGACATTTTGAAGCACTGAGATTACATGAATAAACTGTTCCAAAATGCACTCTATGTTCTATTCATACTCGCACCACAATTAAAGCAAGTTCTCGTATGGAACTTCTTGCCAGATTGCCAGGGTTAAGCAGTAACAGCAAATACAAAAGCTTATAACCAATGAGTGTAGGTTAGCCAACTTCAGTGGAGTCAGCCATGGGAAAACAGTACATATTTCTTGAGGAATGCAAAATCAAAATTAAAGGTTTGAATGTTCTTTTTTTCTTGGGCACAAGCCCTCTTTTTGTCACTGAGATTCTCAAGCCTAAGAGAATGACTAAGTGAGAAATGCAGTGTTCAGGAGCAGCCATTCCCTCTACTCTACCCTTTGGGTTTCCTGTTATGTTTCAGAGAATTGAGACTGCTCAAGAACACGTTCTTTTTGTGAAACCAATAGTAGAATGTCTATCACACATCTTTGCTGTTTAGTATATAACTGACTCCACTAATAACAGACATTTCCATCATAAAAATACCACATTATTGAAACAAAGGGAGAATCAATTTCTTGTCCAGTGCCCTGAATTTATAAATAATTCCCCATGTATATGATACACCCTGGAAAGAACTATTACTACTTTCTAATATCTTTTTTCTTATGTCAAGGAGCTGTAAAAAATACTCACAAAAACATGGGGAAGCCTTCTAGTTAATTTCTTTCTTCAGATTTCTGACTATATATAGATAGATACATAAAAAGCTAAAGTGTACTCTCTCAATCCCTGCATTAGCTCTAATAGGAGGATCCAGGAGCTTTTGATTCACAAGCAGGAATGACTTAGATGCCTCTAGTTATTGAAATCTCTTGCAATTACTGAAACGGTCCTCCACCAGCTGAAATCTGATTTGCCTTGAGATATTAATGGGCTCTAAAATGCAGATGTTCATAGACTGCTTCACAAATCTACACAGCAGATGCTCCACAGAATAAATATATAATTGATAGTGAGCATGCGATTTTTAATATTAAGTTTCAAAAGACACATACTAAAACCTTCTCTCCATTATCTGTGTTTTGTGGCTGTCTCTATTTGGTACCTAACCCTTTTGGAGCAAGAATTGGTTTTGTAGCATTGATAATATGCTGAAAGGAATCACATGCAGAGAGAAAAGCATCAGACAGTGACGTGTGAGAGAAGTGTTTGTGTTTAAAACAGAGAGGAAGAATGCATGTTAAAACCCCCAGATATAGAAACTTAATAGTTTTATTGCAAGGCATCAATTACTGAAAATTCTGAATGTTTTCTTTCTCTTCTCTCCTGCAGCTCCCTGTTCAGGCAACACTTACTTCTGCCATAGCAACATGTGCATCAATAATTCTTTAGTCTGCAACGGCATTCAGAACTGTGCATACCCTTGGGATGAGAATCACTGCAGAGGTGAATATAGTGCAAACCACAGCCTTTATGAGCTAGGCTGGTCAGTTTGCCTTTCAAGAAAGTCATGAAATGTCTTTTTCCTGGAAATATGCTGAAGACAGCTATTCTACTAATCTCAGGAAGGTGTTGCAAATTTTTTATTTAAACTCAGGACACATGTAAGCATCCTGAATATTGATCTTACTGTTTTTAACTAAATTTCTTTCTCTTCAGCATATACTCTATTTTAAAAGATTATCAGCTTGATAAGAACTAGAATTTAGTATTTTTGAGGCCACATCCTATCAATTTCTAAACTTTAACGAAGCAAGGATTGTAGGGACAGGTGATACCTTTTAGAGATAAAGAGCTGAAAAACACAGAAAAGTTTTCAAGCACAAAAAGTCTCTCTCGGGGTTGAAATAGAAACAACAATTATCAAAGACAATTTTAAAGTATTTGTTTAGAGTTGTAAATCACAGGCTATTTCAGGATAAATTCAACTGCTGTATGTGCTGTGAGAAAGGATGGGAGGAAGGAGGAATTTTTAGGGAGCATGAAATAAACACTTATGGAATACAGACACATGTAAATTGCTGCTTCTAGAACATGGGTTGGGAGTATTATTTCAAGCATCACAACAACAGTAAAGACTTGTTTCAATATCGGGCTTTGTAGGAAAAATTCTCATATTTTGAAGAAATTGTTATTCTGTTAAAGCACAGACATTCTCCCATGCTTCAAGAACAGCTCAGTTGTCAGAGTTAGAACAAAACCAGTGTAAGGTCAACAGTTTTTCTTGCTAAAGAAAACAATAGAACAAAAACACTTGAGCTTTTTTGCTTGGGGTTTTTTGACAAATGGAATGGCATCAATAGGTCTGAACACAAAACTCCAGAAGATTTAAATATGCATTCCATTTCAAAGAGAAACAAACCTTGCAGAAGGGGTCAAAACCTTCTCTATGGAAGGTCTTGAAAGAAAATTTCTTTTCAATGCACAAATCCTGCTTGCATTTTTTAAGTAAATAAACATTAAAAAAACCTCTACTTGTTAATTTCATTTTGGGTAAACAAAGAAATTCACGCCACTAATAGATATTCTAATGTAAGGCATATTGTGGATGTTTTCCAGACAACAAAACTGGTCCATAATTCCCAAGTTTGCAATGTAAAACTAAGATTCCTCTAAACAATCCTTACCTTAGATAATATTCAACACTCCATCTTAAGTTTAATTTCTAGATCTCTTTCCCATCTTTACCAGCTGCTTTCTAGACTCTCCCCTAGAATTCACACTTCACTCATGTACTGCAGTATTAAAAAAAATTATTCCATAAAAACTGTGTCTTTCCCAATATTTTTCCCAAATTGCTGTATCTGGTGTTGAACAACCCATCATGTTTTATGTTGAATGCAGTCTAAATTCTGCTGTAATACTTGCGCAGCAGAAATTAAGAGGCAGCTGAAGACTAGATCCCCATTGCCAGCTAAGGGAGACTGATGCAACCAAATAAGCAATTCTTTGCCTTAAAAAGAGAGCTTCTCACAATTGTGCTCAGTGCCTGCAGACACCCAGAGTCCTCATTTAGTCCATATCAATAGCTACATAAATCTGAGCATATTGTGACCTACTTATGCCTGAGCCCTGTAACACAAAAATTGATAGAGAAGTCAGTTGTGTGCAATTTATTTTAAGAGACTGGAGAAGACATTGACTTTTGCAAAACAACTTTTTTGATTAAAATATCTGCCAAGAATTAAGAAACCTAGATGCAGACAAGAGAACTGCCATAGCAGTGAAATTCATACCTCCCACCATGGATGGCACCACTGTGATCTAAGATAGGCAGGACATGGCCAGATATCCTCCTTCACTTCAAAGGTAAAAAGTAGCTGAAAGGAAGCAGTCCAAGCTCTGAAGCAGAAATGTAATTTCTTCTTAGCCAGCTCCTGGGGAGTCTCTGCTTAGTATAAGGATTGTTCCAAAGAACACATGATGGTGTGTAACTCTCCCCATACACTGTGTGTGGTATTTAGGCACACAACACATATTCAGATGCCAGGAGCCAGATACCTGAAAATGTTATGCAAGATTTAGGCTACTACATTTTCTTCTTCATAGTCTTAAATGCTTTTCTCCCAATAGCCAATGTTGCAGTGTAGAAATCTCTCAGTCCCCCAGGACAAGGAAGTTAATGGAGCAGAAATCGAACTGGAAAAGTTTAATCTTCAAATAAGAATTTTAAATATGGAAAACCATCTCGTTCTGGTGCTGCCATCTTGTGTGTTTTCACATGAAGTACCAGCCAAAATTGCCAGATGTTTTGAGTTGGTTGGTGTATCCCCCCCCCACCCCCACCTTTTTTTTTCCAAGTAACTTGATCATTGGACTCTTAGAACTGGAATAGAGCTTTGCTAAAGCTCCCTGAGATGAATTAGGTATAACAGACTTACACAATAGACACAGCCATTACCTTTCCAAGAGATATGGAAAAAAACAAAACAGTACAGTCATTCTTATATCTGATAATATTTTGCTTTTAAAGAAGAACTAGACAATTTTAAATCTAGGTTATCTTCTACTGACATCACTGGGAATGTTACCAGCAGGAGCAAACCATGGTGAAAGAAACATAATCTGTAGCTGGATTTAACCTATTTAAGGTCAATTTAAGCCTATTTAGCTGATGGATTTAGGAATATAGACCATCAGTAAAGGTTCAGGATGGAAGGCACATCCCAGCTGTATCAGCAAGCACTGGTTCACAGAGTTGCACCTGCCACTGAATTATCATATGGTAGCCACTAATGACAGGCAATTAGACAAATCCCATTGACATACAGGTCTAGTCTCCAGTCCCATTAAGTAATTTTATCACTTGCATGGCAATCACAATAACGGGTTTGCTTTGTTTGAATGCATTATCAAAAGTGTAGAAACTAATAAATGTCTTTTCGTAATAATTTTTTCTTTGCAGAAAAGAAAAGAACTGGATTGTTTGAACAAATCACCAAAACCCATGGGACAATCATTGGCATCACAACAGGGATAGTTTTAGTTCTTCTCATCATTTCAATTCTAGTGCAAGTAAAGCAACCTCGCAAAAAAGTTATGGCTTGCAAGACTGCCTTCAATAAAACTGGTTTCCAGGAAGTTTTTGATCCTCCTCACTATGAACTGTTCTCACTAAGGGACAAAGAGATTTCTGCAGATTTGGCAGATTTATCAGAGGAACTTGAAAACTATCAGAAACTGCGCCGCCCTTCAACAGCTTCCAGATGCATTCACGACCACCACTGTGGCTCCCAGGCCTCCAATCTCAAACAGAGCAGGAGCAACCTGAGCTCCATGGAACTGCCCTTCCGCAATGACTTTGCACAGCCCCAGCCCATGAAAACCTTCAACAGCACATTCAAGAAAAGCACTTACACTTTCAAGCAAGCTCACGACTGCCCCGAGCAGGTGATAGAAGACAGGGTGATGGAGGAGATTCCATGTGAAATTTATGTCAGAGGAAGAGAAGATACAGCACAAGGTTCATTATCTATTGACTTTTAACTTCCTGCTGAAGGTGGTAGCAGTGTATGTACAAAATGCTCGTGTACAATGACAGTGTATATATTAAAAGTGGACCATACGCAGCGTGTGAGATGCACACACTTTTAGCTTCTTATACTTCATTTCAAAAAACAAAACCCGTCTTCATGATTAATTCTTGCTGAAAAAGTGGTGGATTTCCTCCAATCTTCCCATGCTACCTATCTAGTGGAGGAGTAAGATGGAGACTTTGCATGGAAATTATCAGATAGGATGTTGGAAGAAAAAAACCCTACAACTACTAATCATTGAACACTGAAAGCAATGACAACTATTCTCTTCTTCATACCATTTACTCTTCTTTAGATGTCTGCTTTTCAAGACAATTTTAATACCTCACTTGCATAAATAAAAGTAGTTAAGTGCACCACGTGTATGTCAACATAGGTGTCTTATTGTATTTGTCAAATTGAAAGTAGAGTTAGTGCTAAGTGCCAGTTAAGACTCACGAATTATGTTACAACCATCTGTTTCACTTGCCTTTAATTATCATTTCCACAATCTATGCTTTGTGAGAAATAAGTGAAAAGGGTTACTGCCTTTTAACAATACCAAGTTATATTAATTTTAGTACATTTGGAAATATCTTTGCAGCTTTCAGTTAAAACACAAATGAGTAGTCATTTTATTCTAAATGCAGACTTTTACAACAGTTTTCTTTCAAGAAGGTTTTGGATTTTAAAATATTCTGCCATATATTATAGCTCCATATGGCACACTGATTTCACAGCTCTGTACTTAGGAAACAATTTTGTTCCTGAGTTTTCCAAGTATTTACATAAATAGATTGTACTGTACATTTGTCTCTTAAAATAGCTTTTTACTCCTTGTTGCAGCCAATCTTCCCTACTGAAATCAGTGATGATACTTTTAGCTCATGTCCTACTTGCCTGAAGAGAACTGCTCTGAGGTCTGTGTGATTACTGGGTATATGAAGGTACTGGAAACAAAGAAATCACAAAGCAACTCTAATTAACCCCTATGGAATCCTTCTTGTTTCCACTTGCAAAATTGCACATTTCATACCTTTTTTAATGGTGGTTTGGACCTAATTTCAAAATTTTTACAATATAGAAGAAAAATTTTAAAATATATTCTCATTGTGGTTTTTAAGCTTTTTATATAGTTTGATACTGTACAGCCTATTTCTTAAATCCAAATCTAGCACCTGTACAGCAGGCTTCTTTCAGGGTCCCTCTTAGCAGCTCTGAATAACCTGTAGTTGTTGCTGCATACATCACAGTTTGCCAGGAATACTTCTCATGACTTCTACATTAGCCTGCACTTTCTTCCCAAGGTAGTTTGAGCTTATTTGGGTATTTTGTTTACAGGAAACCTTTGTCTAAAGCTGATCCCCCAGTTAGCAGTGGGCATAGCCTTTATTTACAGATGGATGTCAAACCATAGTGTTTATTGTGCTGACTGTAGTACAAAAAAACCCCAAAAATGTCTTAACATATGACCCTTGCAACTGAAAAATAATTTCTTGGAAATAAAAGATGAACAACAGCTGTAATCACAGATTTTCATTAGAATGATAATTTTTTTTTAATGCTTAAAATGTACAACATTTAAAGGGAAAAAAGAAAGGGGAGTTGAGTTTCTTTAACACTCCCCACTTCACTTCAAAATTAACCCTTTCTCCTGTTTAAAAAGGACTTTATCAGCTCTTACCTTAGGCCCACAAGGCTGTATGTACCCTGGTGCCAGTTTTATGCTGGTCCCAGAATGTATTTCAATATGAAAAAATGAAAATGGCTTTATTTTTAGATGCACTACATGAAGAAAATAAATGTTAAAAAAATCTAGTTAATTTTTACTTGAAATTTTTTGAATATTTAATGAAAACATTTGGCAGATTTCATTTACTTCTCATTGATCTCAGGGTTATCTATCTCACCATGATCTAAAAGACACACAATGCTACTTGTGACAGTTTGTTAGTTCCAGATTCTTTCAGCAAGTAATATGTAGTTTTACATGGGTCATTCTAATCCATATAACCCTTGTAAATACTAGATTTGCATGACTGAGTTTTCTTTTTTAGGTATATTTATCCATGTGCTAAAAATAATGCGATCCCTACTCTTTCCCAAGTTCTATTCCCTTTGAAGAGTAAAACTGTACTAATAAAACAAATAGGAGGCCTGCAGAGCCCAAGTCTGTGGAGAAGAGAGAAATTGAAGAAGTTCCCAAAAGGCTTGAGTAATATTTCAGTCTCTGTTGTAGCCTTGTGATTACATGGTCAGAACACAGCTGCCTTTTGGCTACCCCAGAGCACACTGGAGCTCCCACAACCAGACCTGGCTTTTGAGCAGAACTGGTTCCAATATCCCGTGGTGTGTTTGAAACCCAATCTGCCCACACAGCCCATGGCAGGCTGGGGTTCAGTTACTGAGCTGTGCTTTAAGGAATGAGTCAAAACCACGAGAGCCATACTTCCACTTTGAGTATAATCAACTTCACTGCAGAGAAAAACTAACTGGGTATCACAGTACAGAAAGCTGACACTTCTAGCAAAAGAATCCAGTATTGGTGTGGCAGTTTCAATCCCGTTGAGGCTGATCTTTAAACTTTTCTGGGGCATTAGTGAAAAATATCACATTTCATACTAGTCCAATATCTAAGTAGCATTAGCCTATTTCCATTGTATCCATCTGAAATTCACACATTTCTAGGAACATCCTGATTTTGCCCTCCATTGTACCCATATCTGCAATACCCTCTGCTAGCACTGAGTGCTCCTTAGCAATGACACACTCACTAGACACACACTGACCAGGAAAAGAACAACAGCATTGACTACTTTTTGGGATTTCTAACTCATTTTTTCCTTTTATCATAGTAGCTCAGACTATCTGAGCAAACTATCTAACATGAAGAATGATTTGTACAAGTAAACCTACAGCCAACATGAAAATAAAAGTGACTGTGATTCACAACTCCTGCAAGTTCTCTGAGGAAATGTCATTTACAGAGATGATGGCAGTGGCACAGGAAACTCAGGTTTAATGCTGGTCCTGACTCCTCAGTAATCATAGAAATACCAATAGGTACTCAACATGCACAGGATTCTCTTGTCTGCCATAGACAAGATGACCTCATAGCATCTACAAATTCCAATGGCATATTGCAAGAATGGCTGCCTGTTTTTACTAAACCACTACTAAGAAGGGTTATGAAAAGAACTGTCATTGATTTACAAGAAAAGGTGCTTGTCATGTGAACACTTCACAGAATGTATATGTCATTAAAACATACTTTGCTTTGGTTTTCACTTGGTGCAAAGAATTCTGTGCATGAGCAGCAAACCTGCTGAATGAGGGAAAAAGGCTTGTCTTATTTGTAAAACAAATTTGTCCCTAAATAAGTTCTCATATCACTGATCACAACATTTAATTTTCCAAACTATTTAAGTATCTCAGAGGATACCAACAGCACAAGTAGTATTAAAAAAAAATAAAAATTAACGTCTTAGCACATATACCTTGGAAGATGAGTAAATTCCTGCTTGAAATGGAACAACTGACTGCATGTGGATGTACCAAACCACAGCTACAGTCTGAGTTTCCTCTATGGTCAGGCTCTGTGTATCTGTTCACAGCAAAACTCAGTCAGTCCATTTACTTTTATGTGTCCTTATTTCAAAGTTGACATGTAAACCCTATGATTGCTCAGGTCTGTACAGTGTTTATCAAAACAAGATTCCTAATCCATGCCAGCCTGAAAGATAAGCTGATTTTACACTGAGATCACACTGCTAAAACTGAATATTAATTATAATGGGAGAAAGGATTTTGAAATCAAAAACATGGATGAGTTGATTCATGCTTTGAAAATTAGTATTTACAGCACTCATCTCAATCTAACAATATAAAAGCTACTATTTTTGCAACTGCAAAAATCATTCCTGTGATATCTAATAAGCATCTCTGTACAGCATCAATCCCCCTTTTAAAAGCATAAATCACATGTCAGTATGCTGTAATATGTGGTTCTGTGACACCATGGAACTGCAAGTTTATTTTCATATTCAAATTCCTTTGCTACACTCCATTTTACACAATCAGCTTAACAAAAATCTTTTTCCATCTGTTTCGTAGGTCAACAACAGTAAATTCTGAATGGCCAACTTGTTCCCTTTTATCTCACTATTGAAGATAATCTACCATATACCAGATAAAACAGCTTAGCTTTTATAAGTCTGTTCTTACAGAGCCAGGCTCAGGGGGGAACAAAGAACTTGATGTCTTTGTACCTCTTTCCACTAACATCTCATAATTTTTGGTAATAACTTGTATAATGGAGAAACCTCGAAAAACTTCATGCCAAATTCTGTTCAAGAACAAACAAAGTATTGTGATAAACCAAATAATAGGTACCCAAGACCTACACACCTCAAAAATTCAAAATAATTTCCTGGTATGGAATCTATCATTCCTTCTGAAAAATGCAATGATGCACATCACATCATTTTCCCCAAATAACTCCTCCTCATCCCAAACACAGATTTCCTAGACATATTTTATGTGCTAAAACTTACCTCAATATTTTATTAATTCATATATAGAAATATATGCATACCACAACTTATAATTAACTTTAAAGTTCCTTATCACCTACATAAAGTTGCTTCTGTCTTCCTTCCAAATGTTATTTAGGAGCAAGGATTACACTGTGAAGTATTTATCACTAAACCACAGCATTTGAGAGTTTAAGCATTACGTTAATTTCTGAGACTCTACTGCAGCTTATTTTCCACCAGAGAAGTGAGACACTACAAAGAAAACTCAAAGCTCACAGGATTATCTGCTTAACCTCAAATGAATATGGCTAAACTGGAACAAAGTACATCAGTGTTCTAATACTCAAGGTTTAGTATTTCATGGGGAAGTAATATCAGCATTAAATGGGCCTGTGTTTTTTTGTGAGCGGATTTAGTTTGCCCCAGGTTTGCTCATAACATATGTCTGTAATAACTACTACATTCACCTGTGAATAACACAGGGATCCAGGGCTTAAGCTATTTGCAGAGACAGGAGAGGAGTTGACAATTAAAGAATTCTTTGTTTAAAATACAAAAGGGGAAACAATCAAATATCAACCACTGGACATTTCTGATACAATGTTTAACTCACTTCCCAATGCAGTTGAATCATCCTCAAGATAGAAAAGTCTGTAATTCTACCTACACTAATATTTTAGGTTCCCTCACTTCAGTAAGCACCCTCAAATACTCCTAATAAATTGGAAAAGCCAGCTATTAGGACTGAGTTTACTGGCTAACATTCTCAGCTACTAGTGATTATTATAGAAGATGATTCAGTGGTTAATGGGGGTGAAAAAAGCAGGAAAATACTCTTGAAAGCAATTATGAGATAAAAAATTCCTAGGAAGACAAGTCAATAAATCCCAAGTCTCTTAACCATTGTAATCAATCTTCTGTTTGTAAAGAACAAACAGCCAAGGTACATAAGGAATACCACTCATTACTGGCTCTTCACTGTATTTTTAATAACCCAACAGAGCAATTGAAGGCCTGAGGCCAAGTCAAATAATTTTAATTTTTCTGTAGTAATGAAAAACAAAGAGATCTAGTAGAGTGAAGATGTTTGCTTTTCACTTACCAGAGGCAAAAGATTCTGCACAGGCCATTTAATCTTCTGTCGTCATTAAATGTTAACTTTAACAGTAAAGGGACTTCTGGAATATAAAAATCCAGCACAAAGTATCTATGTATAATTCAGGTGTATAGTAAACAAACCAAAAGTAACAGATACTTAAAATAATCTCATATATTAGGTAATTTTTAGAGCTCTATGTGACTCCTGAGCTTATCACATTTGCCCAGACATTTCTGCATTCTGTCTGTTTTAATACGTTTGAACACAAGCTCTCAAACCTGTGCAAGAGAAGTAGGAATAAAAGAAAATTGAGTTCTTTGCCTTTAAGATAGATCCAGAAGTACTAAAGCTTCAGACTTTGAAAGCTTCACTGTACTGCACTCTCCTCACAGAGTAGAAACAAGGACAGACATTAGCATAAGGAAAAGAAATCCTTTACTTGAACTATCAGAATCCAAACATGATTTATGAATTGTTAGAACATACAGTTTGGTGTGCTTTGTTGTTCATTGTAGTACCATTGTTCATTGTGTATTTCATTGTAGTACCAACTTTCCTTCGATTATTCACACCATAAGATAAAATACTCTCTAAGCAAATGTGGAATTTTGCCCACAAAGAGCTGTAAGAAGTAGATTTAAATATTGCATGACCGTGTTTAAAATTAAGAAATACCTGGTTTAAATTCCAATTTATAAAAGTATAAAAAGCTGCTTTACAGACATTCACAGAAGAGTTTCCATCCATTGCCAGATGTGCAACATTAGGATTTAATGACATTGTAGCACCACCTATAACATTACTGCAGCTGAAAAATAGTAATGCTGAACAAGAGGAATAAAAAGCATAAACCCACTTCTTTTTCCTCAGGAACACAAATAAAGGCTACCAACTGTTCTTTAGCAACAGTACCAAACAAGGAGCTCAAGGTAAGAAGTAGCCCTCAAGGCTTAGGGGAACATCAGCAAGAAGTAGAAAAAAAAAAGTTGTTTCTACTTTAATTTTCCTATTCCTAAATAGCTTCATTTAAATACAAACAAAAACATGCAGAATGATCATACAAGGACCACACCTACTGAGGGAAAATAATGTAATTGTATTTAGTTTTACATGAATCAGAACTGGAGATCATGGCTTATCCTTGCCATAGGACTGCACAGAAATTAATCTTGTGAAAAAAATCAAAAGATAAGAACAGTCACTTCAGACTTTGAGTATAATGAAATATTATTTCTGTAAAACTGCAAGAAACTGCAGCTTGTTTGGTTGCCTTCTTAAGTTATAAAGAACAGCTGACACCAACTGAAGGAAGTGGCAGAAAGCCAAGCCTGTCTCAAAGCAGAACCACTTTACTGTATATTTGAAGATGTTACAACCTGTCTCCTTCTTGCCTAACCATGGGGCTACCTTCCCTTCTTTCATCATGGAAGCACTTCCAGGACTGATGGGAGAATATTTGAAATTAATCACAATCTTGCCTGTGGGCCCCAGGCCAATCTTAACAGAAATAGCCAATATGATATGTCCAGGGGATAAAAAACATGGCTTTGATTCTCTTTCAGACAGGAGTCAAATTCTAGGGTCTAATATAAAGCCCATCAGATTCAGTGTATAAGCATCCAAAGAAACCATACACTCACCTCAGGAGCAGGATGTGGATGCCCTATGAATAATAGACATTAGCTTCACTGAACATACTGGAATACTTTTCTACACAAAAGTACACTCAAGCTGAAAGATTTCGAGACAGAGCCAAACATCTAGAGTGCTGTTTTGAAGGGTAATTCATTATGTTAGTGATCCTATTGATTAACAGCAAACCCCTCTTATTAAGGTTAGATGTGCATATTGATTTTTCTCTTTTTAAGGAAGACTTTGTATGAATATTAATGGCTAATGCCTAGAATTGAAGAACTGAAGGATGATTTAGCAAATTAAATGAAACCGGGTTCTCTGTTCCCAGCAGCCAAGCTACATAAGCAAAATGCCACATCTGATCTAATGCTTATTTTTACTATTTTTAAAAGGATTTTGGAAGGAAATCTTTGTTACAACCTCTTACAGAAAGGGGAAAAGTTAGGCAGGAAAGTATAAACAAAGAAAGGTTAGGTTATAAAAGCATGAGAACAGATACTACACAACCACAGACTACAAAGGGCTGAAAAATTGAATTGTGGCTATAACCCAAGGCATAACTCATGTGTCTCTCTAACGCCAATATAAAGCTGCAAATTGAAAATAGGTTTACTTTTCTAGAGCTCTAGTGTTCAGAAACACTACAGTATCATTGAAACACCCCAGTTTCCTAGTGCATGATTTGTTTCATTTATTACCAGTGAAGTTTATCCCCCATCCACAGGTCTAATTTTCCTGCCACCCCTGAATGCTTTACACTGCAGCAGTTGGCTGCAGAGATGCATCTCTCATGATCCTGATGGGGCATAAAGTAGATAAACTACCAAGTTCCTCGTTTCTAGTGCAAAAAACCTCTTAAGCACAGACAAATCTGATTACTCAAGAATATTGTCCTCTTTAGCCTGCTCCAGCAGCAAACATTTCAAAAAATAGCTAAACCTATTTCCTCATCAGAAGGGGCCATGTGTCTGGTAATGTCTGCACACAGCACATCTAAATAAATGTATCTTCATTGGTTTCATGTCATTGTTAGTTCAAATAATAACAAAAGTACCCTCAGATTGAATATGCTATCAAAGCCAGCCAGCTCTGCTTTTTCCTACAGTTCCATGAAAACTGTTGATTATGAAATTATTTTCTGTCCCTGTCCTTCATACTATCTGACCAAGCCCAGATTACTGCTCTCTGCTGTCTGTATGCAGATAATAATTTATATTCCAACTCAAATAGACATAAGAAAGTACAATGTTGTGTTCCCATAGCAATAATTTAAAATACTGACCCATTAATAACTCTCACAAATAGGGGAGTCTATCTACTAAACAGTTATCCAGCAGAGCTATAAAAATGCACACATATGATTTCAAATATGTATATTTTCATCTTGGACAACCTAAATTAAAAAAAAAAAAAGAGTAAGTATAAAGGGAGAGAAAGAAGGATATTGTGGAAAATATAACAGAGGAGTTAGATATTTCCTGTTTTATTAACAGCTTACTATCAGCATTAAAGATGAATAATGCATGGCTATCTAGAAATTAGATGCTAAAACTGAAGAAAGAAGTAAACTTGAATAACCCATCACATCAATCTTCAGGGAAACAAACTAGGGTGCATTACTGTCACAGCTTTTGCTTGACGTGGTTTCTGATTTTAATCCAGTTACGTGGAAAGTCTTGGGAACATCAAAGAAATAACTTTTCCCCCCCCTCTCCTGAACACAAACAAGTGAAAAGGCTTTTAATAAATCCTTTTAGCTGGATACGTAGCTCATACAGAGGGAAAAAGAACATAAAAAATATATATTTCTCTAAATTCTGATTTACTCTGGAAGAAGGAATGATGCCTCAGTTACACCTCTACCAAAACAGAAGCTTTTAGAAGCAGACAGCAGTTCACTGAATTGCTACATTAATGTACATTTCAGGCTTTGAAGTCAGGGGGCCAAAGCAGAAATGGCTCAAAAAAAAAAGGCAAGCCATGCCCCCTTTACAATTACATTAATTATTTTTCCCATCTCTGTGGAAAGGTTATTTACTGTATCCAGATTTCTCATTTTCCTAGCAAGACTGAGTGGGAAGACAAGATAAATACTTGTTATTTCATTTATAGAACTTGTACAGCTCACTTATTTCATTAGATTTGTCATGACTTACAGTGGTCAAAGTAAGAGCAAAACACTTTTTACATCCTGATAAGCATACAAGTGAAAGGCTTCTGTTCCTCCATTAAGGCCAACCAGAGCACCCTGAGGGCAAAATAAATAAGCAAAGAACAGACAGGAAAAACTTACTTGCAGTGATGAGATATTCTGGTAATAACTAAGTCACAGCATTGCCATGGAAGAAGAATCTCAGGGGTCAAGTACCTAATTCCTGTGCCCACTCCACTTGCAGACTCAAAAATCATTCAGCAAAGGTTTTGAGTAAAGGTGCATCTATGTTTGTGCCTTTCTAATTCAAGTATTTCAACAATTTCAAGGTTTTGTCTGTAGCTGTGAACTGTAATTTTAAGTACACAGCTGTACTAAAATCATACCACAAAATAGTACTGCTTGAATAGGGATATGGATGGAGACAAGTCCTAAAAGATAGAACAATAACTTTCCTCTCAGGAGTCATGGTTTTCTTTGCCAATTCTCCCATTGTTAACTGTGTTTTCTTGGTTGAGACATTGGAGATCAAATTATCCTATTGGACTATTAATTTAATTGATGCAGTAAAAAAATGGAACTGTCTGCCCTAAATATTAGCAATGATGTGACAATACCAGTTTTCTATAAAATTCAGTTTTGCTTCTAAATTTACAGCAGACTTGAAACATTCACCTTAGGCTTTTCAACTTTAGACTGTTGTGTGCTCCTGAAACAAGACAGCATGAGCATCACCATCAGGAATCTGTGTTCTCCTCATTATATTTTCCTCCAAAACAAGCCCTGGCAATTTTCCAGAGCTACTTTCCCAGCATAGAAAAAACCCAAAACAACAATGAAGAAAGAGGAATATTAAAAAACCACATATAAATAAGTGTGTCATCCAGGCTAGAGGGAAAGAAAGAAAACAGCAACATGGAGAAGTGATCCAGCTCCCAAACAGCTTAACCATCCTCCACTTCCTTCCATATGATTACTTCCTGCTGTCTCTGGGAAAAGAGTAACCACTACTCTCAGTTGTGCTAAGAGAACAATAAAATTGTGTTATGGCATATAAACAACAAAGAGCACAACAAAATCTGACCACAATGTCCCTTCCATGATGCAGGGCGTGATGCTTCTGACAAGTCTCAATCACAAGATCCCTTTAAAATTAGATTTAAAACCATGCAAAGTGAGCGACCAGAACAGGAAGGAGGTAAATATAACCTCCTTGCCAAAATATTATCTGAAGACATTAGCAGGATCCTGACTATACAGGTATCACATCTTGTCCAAATTGTCTCTACTTTTTTTTTTTTTATCCAGGTCCTGAGATAAGAGCAATTAGTGTATTTATTAATGAGTAAATTATATTTAGATTTTTTAAAAAAATCAGAAGTAACTAGCCACACAAAATTGCAAACACACCAGGTACATCAGTGATAGATTTCAATTTTCTGCACCCAGAATACTGGCATTGTTGTTGCTATAGGGATTATGCTGACAGTAGCTTTTGGCAGCATATGAACAGGTGACATTCATTACCCAGGTCATGTTCTTCTAGAATAAACATTTGTAAACAAATTACTGCTTAAACTGCCATTTCCTGGCCAACAGCACATTCACATCATCTGGTTTTGGGCACAGTTCCTCCCAGTTCTAACATAGAGGATACTAGAAGTGAAAAGAAAAAAGAAGTCACAAAATAGGTTCAACAGTTTTGACACAGAATGGAGAGTAACAGGAATGACTAAACTCTGTTCTGGACCAGAGGCAGCTAACAAAGCCAGGGGAGTTGTGTTCCCTTTGTCTTTCAGAAGAAAAAAAAGCCAGCAAAACAAAACCAGAACCTAGCAAAAGCCTGAAAAGGGTGGGAAAAAAAACAAATTAATTTTCTCTACAGCATAATCAAAAATTCTGTCTTTGTAGTAACTTTGAATTTTGATTCAATTTAAATCAACACAATTCTCTAAAGGTTGCAATGGTCACTGAGAATGGCAGCAAGGGTTAGTGACTATACTTGATATTAAATTGAAATGTCTTCCTTTGCTGGCTTAGATCTATTAATAGATTTTTTAAAAATCTATTGTTTTTTAACTTATACTCAGCTCTTCTCTACATCTAGTGCCCAGTCATCTCCAGGTAGAAAGTAAAAGCAGCCTTTCCAGCAAGAAGGGACATTTCAGATTCCAATACTGAACAAAACAGTCCATTTCCTGTTGAAAAAAAGCCCTTAACATTGCAAGAAAAAAGCATCTTAGTAATGGATTATTTAAAGTCTTCAAGAAGAGTCTGCTTTTGTAGAAACTAAGCAGAAAATTAGAGAAAATGGAAACAAATACTTCATTTATACCTCTGGCTACGAAAGCAGATTAAAAAAAGAAGATGAAAGGCTTCAAGTTCCACTGCTGCATATCCTGAGCCACAACAGGCTCAAAAGGCTACACACACATTTTTGCTCTCCCAGGGAAAGAGAGGACTGGAATAGAAATTCTGAACTCCAGAGGTGATCCCTATCCTTTCAAAACATACCTCAACAATGATTTTTTTTTTTCAAAAAGTAAATATCAAGAGAACAAGCTAAATATATAATAGATTTTAAACTGCTCTAGTATTGGAAATGATGGAGGATTGGTATTTTTTTAAGAGCAACCTAAGAAGCATATAAAATCTAGTATAAATAATTCCCTAATGATTCTCAAGCCCTTTTAAATTTATTGCTAGTGACAACATTCAAATACAAGACAGGATAATAATTAATATTGTAATTAATTATGGTAATCAAGTTTCTTTCAACTGAAGAAACCAACTGCTTGACAAGAGATAAGGAATACATTATGACTTACTCAGCTGAGCAGTTATTTGTGTAAGCAGCATACTATCTCTGATAAATCTAGTCACATAAGTAATGACTGTGTAGAAATGAGTAGTTTTTATGATAAATGAAATCCTAACTCTCAGATGCTCATAAAAGCTCATGTTCTGGCCAAAGAGGAGCTTCAGACACAGGCAAAGCAGGTGGTTGCCTAATGTGGAAGCTCTTGAAGGCAGCAAACCTGCAATAGTGCTGCCACCTACTATTCCTACAAGAGATCAAGACTACAGAGATCCTGATAGCTGAGTTTGTGGGGGTTTTATAGCTTAGAAGGTCTTTGCTCCTCCAGGGTCTCAACCTTAAAAGTTAGAGACTGACTAGTGATTCTACAGAATGCCTCTACCTCGGTAAGAAAATGAGCTGTACAAACCCGCTTGCTTTCTTGCCCCAGGACCATAGAATAACATGGCTCCTTTAGGCAAAAATGTATTATAAAAACAAACCAAAAACTCAAACAAAATCCCCCAAACTTTTCACCCACATCTGTCTGCTTCTGGGAAATTCAGCAGGAGGTTCTAGAGAGAGCAGAAGGAAGACTGGCACAGGACAAGGTTTCGTTCTCTTGTCAGTAAGGCCCACGTTTTGGGCTCACAGTGCCCTATTCTACTCATATCTGCACCACCAAGCAAGAGGTCACATGATTTCTGTCTTTTGAGGTGTATCAGTGATGCTTTGTTCATGTGTTTTTGTCATAGGGGTTTGCATTCTTTTTCCTGAGAAAAAGGCTTACCAATGCTGCTCTAATACAGTTACAATATAACATTTCCCATCACTATCACTTTGAAGATTTTATTTCCAGACAGTCCTGACAAAATGAGTGTGTCTCAATACTACTTTATCCAACCTTAAAACATAAGGTTTGGAGATGACAGTTGAATATTACAGTCTTTGTTTTGGCAAAGCACCATAAATCACATCTGTCCAAGTTGTGCACTGTGAAACAATATATCGTAAGCACTAGAAACCCCAAAATACAGATCTTATGCTTTTAAACAAAAGTGGATAAAACCAGTCCTTTTTCTATTTGTCTGTGTTTTCTTTTCCTTGCTTCAGCATTATTTACAGATAAGCTACAAACTATAGAAAGTCAATAAAAAGAAAGCTGAACTAACAAAGCACATGACACTAAACAGCTTATCAGCAAGAGCTGTATCATCTCCTTGCCTGTCTCCTTCAAGTTAAAGGAGATCTGGAATTTACAGGGTGCTGGTAAACACACTTTGGAGATTTGAAGCAGGCACAGGAAGAACGGGGCACTTGCCAAAGTCCACATAAGGGCAGAAAGATATGAACAGTCATTATCTGTGCAACTCAGCTGGAAAAAGCTCCTCAGAAGTGTGCAGTGAGAAAAGACAGGGCTGCAAAGTCAGCTCATTGCAGACCTTTCTGCCCCAGCTTTCCCAGCTGAGGTAGCAGTGACTGACAGCACCATAGAAAACAACACATCACAGATTTTTGGCTCAAGCTGCTTTCCTCCTATAGAATATGGCCTCAGATTTAGAAGAAACAGAAAATAGATATACTAGAAGGTAATTGTAACTTTTATCTATAGATATCTCAGACTTGGATGATGCAAATCTATAAGTAGCTTTCAGTACATTGGCTATTTTTAACCTCCACTAAAATAAAAGCCGTTTACTACACAATTGATCTTGCTGTTCCCCTGAAGCACTCACTTCAAGAAGTTTGACTTCTAAACCACCAATATTTATACAAAAGAAAAACTACCTTTTGGCATATAAAGTTGTCAAGACAATAGAGATTTATTAAGCATTAATCAATTTCTGAATGCACTCGGTTTATAGTCTGAAGCTATTCCTATAATCATCAACATAAATTTTGGTTAGAGAAACAGCTCTTGTTTTGTGCTGCCATAATGTCTTAGAAGGATCCAGATACAAACCACTGGTGCACCTTCTGCACTACTTTTTACATAGGAAGTTAGAGAGGATGATTGGTCCTTTTCAAATAATTTTTTCTTCAGTTGTTCAGCTATGAGATCAGCAGGACACTTTCAGCACTAATGAATGTAGTGCTGTGTTGAGTACATGTCACTGGGATAGCTCAGAGAAAGACAACCAAAAAGTCTGGAACACCAAGGGAATCCTGTTAAATCAGAAAGATGTATTAGCCTTGAAGCCTTCCAGGACATTATCTCAGAACCAACTCACAGACAAAGGTCAGAAAAGAAGTAATGAGGCTGCCCTGAAACTGTGTTGAGCAAGGAAGACTGCAAGACTGTAATTTAGACAATGTTAAATCATACAGCACAGTCTTATAGAAATGCTTTTTAAATTTTAAAAGCACAATTGGAACTACAAATTCAGTCATTTTTTTCAAATAATTGTTTTTGCAAATACTCATAAATCCTCATGCATGTATTTAAATCCAAATTTACCAAAGGACTAATTATCACTGCTGGTTTACCTTTTATAAGATCTATTAAAGGCAGTTTTGATTATAATGACATGAGACATGTAAGTATACATTTGTACAGGTGCACATCAAAGCTTCTGAAAGCCAGCCCTGATTAAACTTATTGCCTGCAAAACCTTGTGTACTCCACCTCTATGCTCTTCTCCAGTTCTCAGTGTTCTGTGATCCATTTTAGCTACCAGGTTACTTTCTTTGGTGTTCCCTGGGGCTTACAGGGAGGATGAAAGAAACATGCTCCTTTCTTCCAGTGTTTATACTGGTTCATGACTGCAGAATACAGAAATTTGTAATTGTATGTTTTTGAAGAATCAAAGGCCTTGCCAGCTACAATTCCTACATTATTACATGATAAAGGAGAACAAAAAATTTAATCCTTGCACTGAAGGATTGTACTGTCGTTGTACTAATGACAGTACAATAATTCAGAATACCTTTAACTGGAACTACTACTAATACAGCATTGCCCTAAATTCTGGCCTCAGGTACAAGGACTAAAACAACAATGAAACTAAAGATACCCATAAATAAAAGTAAGTGCAACAGCAGAGAAACATGTCCTCATTCATCACTGTGGAAGCATACCTGAAATATGAGAAGCTCCTTCAACAGTTTAAGAATTGGCCAATATTCATAAGGAATACAACTGGGGAGCATAAACAGAATCAAGCATGTCTGACTGACAGCACTGATAGAGTCCAAATTAAAATACTCATCAGTGTAAGTGGATTTTAAAGTATATGACAACTTCAATTTCAAATTTTAATTAAATATCCCAATTTTATATATTTGAAGTCAGCCTTTAAGGATAGGCATATCACAGGATTTTCTTCCATTTGTGGCCATCAGGGCAAACTGGCAACAGGGACAGGTGAAATGGTGGGCTGATCTGGTGTACTGACAGTCCTGGACATAAGAGTGACAGCTCCTTAGAACCTTTCAGTAGGCAGGCATAAGGTAATGGGTGTTGAAAACAGTCTTGTGACAATGAGGAAACAGGGATTACTCTTTACAGCTGTTATTCAAAGCCTCTAAAAATTCTGTGTGAAAAAAGTGAAGTTGAATCAACTCTCATTAGGTGTCTCTCCTCACAAGTCACCTGCTGATATCAAGTTAAAAATGCCTTAACCAGGTCATAAAAGTGAAGTTCAACTCTACAAAATACCAGTTTAAATCCCATGCACCACTTGGAGTTTACACAAAATTTAAGCAGCACACAAGTCTTGTGTCAAATTCCTGCTCAGGAATCAATTTTGTCTTAACATACAAAGCAAACCACAGCGAGAGAAAGGTTATAGCATAATATTTAAAAGAAAATATGACATTCAGAAAAAAGTAAATATCATCATAATCCCTGTAGTCTTCACCTCCTCACTAAGCTGAAAATGAATAGGATAGCTATGAGCTACCAGTTCACTCAAGAGGCATCTGCATAATACACTTTAAAAAAGTACACAATTACACTTATTTTTATATGAAATCCAAATTTTCTACACAAAGAAGTTCTAAACACAATCCCAGATCACATCCATCTTTCCTTGTTGGAAGCATAAAGAAAGATAAAAATGAAAAAAATATTCTAGAACAATCTTCCTCCTAAGACATCCTCCCAGGAACACCAAGCCAGGAGGATCTTTAGGTGCTGGAAGTGATTGCAAAATTTCAGACCTTTTTTCATTGCACAGACTGACAACATGAAATGAAGGCAAAGAATCAACCAGCTAATGAGCTACTTAAATTACATTGAGTTTTGACTATTAATAGACCAAACCAGCTGAAGCCTTTTCACCAATGCAGGCAAAATTCAGTACTGCAATATAGCAATAAGGGCCAAAGGGCAGGAGGAGGAATTAGTGGCCAGGCCAGTATCCTTCTCAAACCTAATACAAAAATGTAAAATAGCCCAGTCCTCCCTTCCCCATTATTATCTCCAGCAAAAATTTAATCTGAACAGTGTTCATATAAATTTATATCAGCAGTATACAGGTTACAGAGTATAAAGTATTAGATTTATTTGTACTGGAAGGAAAATTGGAGTATATTAAGACAGAACAAATACACATGATGTAAATCTTGCTGTTATCACTATCCATGGTGATATTGGGTCAGAGTGGAGAATGAAGTAAATCTGGTTGTTCTGAAAAACAAGTTATTTACTACTTGTGTAGAAGTGTTTGGAATCGTAGTGCATAAATCTAAGGAGCTTGCTTTAATTGTTTATGAAAACAGCAGATGCTAGGATTAAAATCCTAATTTATAAAACCAAAAAACCACATACAGGCACTCTCTGAGCATGCTCTTTAACTTTGGCAGGCTTCATGCACATACTATAGAATAGAAAAAAAAAGATCCTCAACATTTATTTCTATTTTATACCCCATACTTGTCTCTCAGGATTAACACAGCATATTCCCTTTCCAAAGGATGCCTAAACCATTTTGTAAGGGATGACTCCCTCCTCTATTGATCTCTAGCCAATCACACTTCTTTTGATACAGCTCTGCCAGCAGGAGGAGGAAACTATTATTTGATTTAGCTCATCTTGTTGCTTTGTTGTAGGCAGGCTCTGTGACCTGTGTCAGCTCAGAAGCAGCAGTGAACTCTCCTTCTCCCCTGCTATGGCAGTGCTTGACTCTCACAGGGCATTAGCCAAGATATTCCCTGTCAGGAGCACTGTGCTGTTATTGCCCACATGTTCCCACACTTGACAGGAACAGGCAATGCTGAAGGTAGAGTGTTCCTGAGCAGCAGCAGTGCTGGAGGGCAGCTGGACTCATTACTCACTTCTCCTGCAGCAAACAGAGCATTTATTGTTGTGAGACCTTGCCCCACCAGGGCATCTCAGCCCTGAAATTATCAATATATACACTCAGCCAAAGTCAGCTGCTCACTTAATTGTCAGCATGTCAACACCAGGTACTGTAATTTCATTACCTGAGCCAGATCAGCTTGTTTGATTAATTGTGATTGTTCCTGGGTTTAGCCAATGGAACTGAATGAATTAAAGGCCCCAAGGTTTCAGATTTTTTTTTCCCTATATAAGCCAATCTATTTTAAAGCTTAATAAGGCAACAACCACTTGGCAACACACAGACTGTTTTCCCACAAGCAGTTCAAAAAAGCTCTTCTCCCCTGCTCAGTGAATGTAGTTAGGAAGCCAGTCTGCACCAGTATGACACCAGTTCTATGCTGGAATACCAAAGTAAAAAGCCACAAATCTTAGCTTCATTGTTATATAGGTTAGAAATGATGACAGAGCAGAGCTGATCCTCTTAAAAGGATGTATTTTTAAAAGTCTGTCCTAAAACCTGAAATCCCTTGAAATTATACCTGAGGTGATGCTAACCTACTTGCCTAGAAATAAAAATTTTCACAGCTAATCGCTATTACAAAGATATATATATTATATAGTGAACTGTATATGCATATCTCACTCAAAATGCTACCTTAAACATGCTGACATTATAAGTCAGAAATTACGGTTTCTACAGGGTATTTTAAAATACTATTGATATTGTCACTACATCCCTTTCTTAAAATGCACAAACACACAAAACACACCCTAGAATTTAACAATTTGCATCACTCTGATTTGTCCTTAGACTTTTACTTTGCACTCTCTGGTTTCTGCCATCCAGTGATTTGGCAGCAGTGTTTTATCTCTGTTAAATGACAGACTACATTCTTACAATCAAAAATACTACAGAAAAAGCTCCTCAGTCTTTTCTGTACTTTAAACAATGAAGTTTTCCCTTTCAGCTTGTAATCAGAAGCCCCAGGATCATTGCCAAATGTGTGTTTCTTGGATACCAGGCAAAGGCTTCCTGGCTACCATTTAGTTCTTTAGTTTCATTTTCTGAGTCAAGCTGAAAGCTCCAAAAAAATTCATTCACAGCTTACAGACTTGCTAAAAGGAAAAGGTTGTCTTCACTAACTCTTAGCAATCAGAAGGAAAACAGAAAATTTAATTTTGATTGTTTAAGTTCAAAATGATTTTCTGATTAACTATTTCATCTAAAATCACTGAAGTAACATAAAAAAGGGCAAGGAGATACAGGGCTTGTCATAGCTTGGATACCTAGGAAATAATCTCTAAACTTGTTAAAGGAGTGAGGTTTTCCCTCTTGTTTCCTCAAAAGTGAAAGATCAGGAAGTAAAGAATTTCCATAATAAACGAAGCTTGATCTCTACTGCAAGACAACATGGGGTGTTACAAGTCCCAGCTGTGATCCTGAGACACTCATGAGAGGTGTTTGCACTTCCCATGAAATGAAACAGAAAAGTGGCTTTGGCTGCCACTCTCCATGACACAGCACTTCCCTACACTGCTCTGTTGCAAGATCTATTGCAAACATAAGTCATCCTCTCCTTTCAGTTTGTTTGACATTTACATATCTTCTTTTCTCCTTTTCTGCTGATACCCATAGGTTTCAAAATGTGTTATTTTCCTTTCTTTTTGAAAGCATGACCTTATTCCTCTCACTGTTATTTCTGTTACCAGGTCCAAACTGGAAGTACTGGGTTGTATTCAGATTGGTTTCCCCCATACCAAAATATAACCAACTGCCAGAACAATCTGACCAGGCAGTATGAACCAGATTTTGCTGAAAATGACAGTTGATTAAATTTACAAAAGTCCCATTACCAAAATTATTCCAAATTTGATTTACTGTCAGTTTAGCAGATTGTCTTTCTAAGCATCTATTTTCAAGTTTCTATGGAAACAATACCTGATACCTCTGTCCTAACTGAAAATTTAAGATGAGCAATTATAATGTAAAGCGTTTAGTGTGACAAAGTGAAGTTTAAGGGAGGTTAAGCAGGATTTAAGTGCGGGCACGGTAGAGGCAGGTTCAGGTGGGACCGGAGTCATTTCCCGGGCAAGAGCTCCCTCGAGCGGCGAGAGCGGCGGCCCGGGGGCTCCGGAGCGAGCAGGGGACACGCGGGCGCAGCTCCCCGGCTGCCCACGAAAAATCATTCCTTTAATGAAAGGAGACAATTAAGAGGGACAAATAACACCCAGGACATAAGGAAGTTCATAACCTTAAGGTAATTGAATTTACTCAGGTCAGCTGCATCCCCAACTCTGTCGTAACACACAGAGTGTATTTTTTTATAAAAAGTCACTATAACATTACTTAGATTTGGGAAACTGCCACATTTTAAACACCAGGCTTTTCTCCCTTTAATTTGTTTTCTCTTGTATTTGCTGATAAAAATGAGAAAGGAACAAGAATGTTCTTTGAATTGCACGCTTCAGCTTTAACCAGAAATTAAATATGCCCGTTTCATCTTACTTAAGGGGGACTAATTTCTTTCCAGATAGAAAGAAGATTTCAAAGTTCAGATTTATCTGAAGATACTCAAGATGAACCATTTTAATTGTTCGTAGTGTGCCTGCTTCTCTGACGATCAAGGCAGAACAGGAAGATTTCAGCAAGGCAGCACGGCCACCCTACACTGCTTTCACACGGCACCAGGAACAGCCACAATCCTTATCACAGTCTGCGTCTGCTTCACCGCCGCATGGAAAATTTCTGGGATGCAGGAAAAAAAGCAAATAAGCAGCAAGAGGAAGGAGCTTTAGTTCTTTACCACAGACTTTTCCTAGAGGGAGCTGCTAGCATGTAACACAGCACAAAGCGCATCCTGGTGACAGCCATCGTTTGGCGCACGATCTTAATGAACTGTTCCCAGCTTTAATCAGAGAGGGTTGGGAAGCATTCCAGGGAGAGCTCTGGCCTTAGAAAAGCCGGGGTTTCTCAAGCCTCAGACCCCTGGCCAAGAAGATTTTTGTCAGTGACTGCCGCCTCGAGTTCAGCAGAGCTCAGCCACAGCCTGGCCGCAGGAAGTCCCCTGGGCACAGCCGTGTGCAGGACACCGGCCTGCAGTGGGTGCAGATTTGCAGGGGGCTGCTCTGGGTATCCCCTTGCACGATAAACAAAGTGGAATGAAGCATTTGAGTCCTTTCTCTTGGATTTGTTTTTTTTTTTTTTCCACAGGAAGCAGATACCAAATTCCTTCATTCCTTACAGAGATGAGGGAACAAAATAAAAGGAAGAATACTTGTCTGATATGCTAAGTTGCATGTCCAACATAACACAGACTATTTAAATGACATTTAAAAGGTGGGAGAATTGCATACACAAAAGAAGTTAGGTTCCCTTTGCAGTACTCTTTTGTCTGGATGCTTCCTGTTTCCTGATTTACTTGCAAATCAGATTTTAGCTGGAGATGATGCATTTAGGTCATGAAAGGGATAACTACTGTGCTCTATTAGAAGCACTAACCAAAATGCATCATTGGGGCAAATTCTATAGAGCAACAGCTTAATATCACAAATAGTCTTAGCTGAGAACATGGCAGTCTGCTTTTATTTTTGGGGAAGTTTGACTAGATGATCTTAAAACTCTCAGTCTTATATGTGAACCTGTGACTGAATCAGGAGAGCCATCTTTGAATATCCTAAGTATTATTGTTTCTCACAAACCCTTTCATTATTTTTATTCAGGCTTTTTTCTCCCACTTCCAAAAAAAAAAGTCATTAAATAACATAGGAAGAGATTCCATTTCCTCACCTTTCCCCCTTCCCAGACTTCTCAGAAGAAGTCAGAAATGAGTCATTATTCAAGAGGAGTATGATGATGATGAGAAGCTAACAGTTATTTTTCACATTGTCACAGAGTACAAAGGTAGCAGATGCATGAATAGACAATTCCTGCTTTTAATATGAGAGAGGATCTGCAAGTCAATTTTCGTATTCTCTCCCCTAAGTTACATATTATTCCTGCAGGCTAAAGAGATTGGTGGCAACTGAAAGGCAAAAATCTCACTTTCAGATACTCTGTCCACATTGTTAGTTCAGTAAGAGATTAAAAAACAACTGCAATTTTAACTTGTTACTCAAACATGTTTCAAACTGGAAAAGATCAGACTGACATTGGGTAAAGCTCCAGACTTGCACTTGTGCTGTAATCAATGCTAAAAGTCAAATCAACTGGATCAAGTCTGAAGCCAGAGTTATGAAGTAACCTTTAGAACTACAACAAATAATGCAATAGGTACTGGTGCATGGTTACACAAACTCATAAAAACCTCTTTATGAGGATAGATGTGCCCTTTAGTACACACCTCTGAAACAGCACTCTTGAACTGGTCAAGAAATACTGCTCCAGCTTGTAAAAGTGTTTCTATTCAGAAAGCTCTAAATGTGACAATCCTTTGCATTTTTTCTAAGTACAAAAATCTATCTTGTAAATAAAACTTTTATCAGATGCACTTTCTCTAAAATAACATATAACTCAAACATAACATCAAAATTTTAGCTATATAAAGGACAAAAGAAAATGCAGATACCTTCATAACTTAAGATGGAACATTATTCTTTGTTATTTGTTTTGTAGTCTTTGCAGTCTTGAAAATAACTGTAGTGAAATATTTTGTGTAAACTAATTTATCTGAGGCACAATGTAAACTGGAAAGAGCGTGTGCAATGGAAAATGGAAATGCAGAAATCTGATATTCAGAGTTTCTAATAAATTCCTTGTGCATTTCCTAGACACTGACTATACGTGTGTTGATCTAGTAATAATTTGACCCTTAGCTATAATAAAATTACAAATATAAGCTTAAAGCATAGATGAAAGAGCCACAATTCATCACCAGCTGGAATTCAGTAACAGCTTTTAGGAATCTCTTTACCCTGTTGAAGGACAAGATCCTGTCCAAAGCTGGGCTGGCTTTGTTTAAGACAGATGATGGGTAGGCTGATGGGCAGGTGTGGGTACCTCTATAAAATAAATAAGTTATTCAGTGAATTGTTTCTACAGAATACTTCCATTATAGTTGACACATGTCCCAGCCTCAAAATATTACTCACCTTTGCTGCCTCCTTTCTTCTCAAAATGTATGTTGTATAGCAGATGGATCTTCAGAGGCAGCTGATTACCTTCAGAAGCCATGTTACTGTTGGGTTTGGGTTTTTGCTAAAGCATTCTTAAAATAAGTAAATATTAAAGAACTGCTGTTGGTCCCCAGTTAACTTCTCTAACAGTTTCTTCCATCCTGGCTTAACTCATTGCACAGTCTGTTCAGCATTATCTTACCACCATTCTTCACAACCATTCCCCTCTCCCCCTACTTTTAGAGGGCCAAGTTTGTTTTAGAGAAACCAACTTCTCACAAATATTCTCAAGTCTTAAGTTAGGATCTTTAAAAGGTGTTAAGAAAAATTTCTAAAACTGACTTATTTTTGTTTAAGGTAAAACATTGATTCCTCACAGAAACTAATTTTCACACCTTTTTTCACTATTGACATCCATATAACATACCTGTATCACACTTCTTTGCAATAAGCTCTGCATTCCATAAAAATCCCCCAAAGTACAGTTTTGGCACTTCAGGAACAGCAGACAAGCCAAACAATTACACAAGGTGAACCTGTCAAATAATACCAAAAATTATGATTAGAATAAAATAATAGTTAAGGCATAGACAGAGATAGAAATGCACAGACTGTTCTCAAACATTGCTTAGTACAAAGCTTCCAGGGAAATCAGTGACTGGGGTTCCAATCAGCTGCAGTTCAAATGGAGAAGGAAGGTCCTTGCAATGTCAGCTTTTCAATGTGTATATGCACGCACACTTTTAGCTTTTTATATACATATACAATTTTTTCTTTACTGATCCACCTCTCACTACAGGAGAAAATAACAATCCTTTGAAGCTTTCTCCCAAGCTTAGGGAAAAAGTCATCTTGCTAAAGACCATTATTTCAGCCTGATAATCTAACTTGGCACTTCATAACTTCAGCTCAGACACCATATGCCAAGCTGTGTTCAAACTTTCAATTCATCTTGCTCTGGCTCACAGAGGAATGTTTGTGACCAGAAGTTTATTAGGAAAAGATAAGGCTAACAAATTTAATTGGTATATTTTACTGATCACTCCCAATCTTGAGAAAGGTCTATACATAACACCTAACACTGTTCATCACACAGAAATCTCTCTCAGTGAGGAAGAAATTAAATCCGTTTCCCCCCAATCCATGTTGCTCTGTGATTTCTCTTCAGATGGAAAAAAAAATCTAGTAAAGTCCAAATGCCTTTTAAATGCCTTGATTACTTGGCACTTAAAAATGCAGAACTCCCAAATTCTTCTTGCTAACTCAGAAGGAAAATCCCTTAAGCTCTGTCCCTCCCTGCTCCCCCTTACAGATCCCCACAGTGCAGGCTTTTTAGCTTGTTTAGCACCACCTGCCAGTGTTCCCCTCCTCGCTGATGTCTGCTTTAATTCTGTAAGGGAAACATGCCCAGCACTCAGATACAAAGTAAGTAACTTCCTGATTTTCTCTCAGCTATCTCAGTCGGGGTTGCAGGCAAATGACAGACCAGGGAGTCGGTTTTGGCATGAGATTCAGTTAACTGAACAAAATGTGTGAAACTACTGACATGACATTAAAAAATATCACTAGGAATTACAAATAACACTCTGAGGGGGTGACAAAAGTCACAGATAATGCTGTGAGGGTGGCTGAATCCTACAGGTGCTCAAGGAGCAGTTAGAGGAGAAACTGGTAGAGAGAACTGGGATTGCCAGGGACCTTCCAGGGACTAAAGTCATGCAAGGCCACCAGCCCCAGGGTAACCGTGTCAGTAATACCATATAAGGCTGGGATTATCTAAGTAACCCAAATCTGGGTGCAGATGTGGCAAAACTGGGGCCAATGGGGAACAACTCATTAGGGGTGGACTGTTTATTTGGGAGGAGCCTGCACTGGAAAAACAGAGGTGTAATGACAGCAAAAACCGGGGCCAGGAAATGCCAAAAGGAACGAGGTGCACAGCTCATTGCTGGTGCTGCAGAGGTACCTGTCAGGCAGCCCCGGGTTTCAGCACCACACCCGGGCAGGACAATAAACAGACCTGTTGTTCTGACCACAACAAAAGCTCCAGACTGCTCCCCTGGGCAGGAGAACTCAGGGAGAGGCAGGCAGGGTGCCCTTCCTGGTCAGTGAGGGAACAACTGGTTGTTGTGCCCTTCAGAGCTGCACACTTCCCAATAGGCTCTCCAGAGTCCTAAAATTCTCTACAAATTTCATGTCCTTTCTTTGTTCTTTACGGGCTTGCCTTCTGTTGCTGAAAAGTTCTAGAAATCAGACAGTGTGCATGATAAACTAACTGCCTTAACTGATGAAAGCTGATACCAAAAACAACTCAAAGCAATGGCCATATAGGCTCAGCAATTTATTTTTTTTTCAGTGTAACTGCATTCTTTACCAGTATTTAAACAGAACACCTTCTTTTTTTAATTTAAATGTTTAGTAATATAGCAGGAGTTAGTGATGCCGGGTAATATTTTCATGTTTAGACCACATTGAACACATAAAATAACTACATAAATAAGCCTGAACAGGGGTTATTTCATTTGTAGTAACATGAAATTAATGTCTTTCCAATTTTCCAGTGATAAACATGATCAATATTATTTTATGTCTAAGAAAGTATCATAAAATTCTCCATTTAAAAAAAGAAATTAAATTTGTTTTATATAAAGAATGAAAAAAAGGTCTGAAACTAACTGAATTTGAATAGTCCCTTTCGGTGCCTATGTAAGGCTAAAACAATACCTCAAAGAGCTGAGAATTGTGCAGTCTATTTAGAAACAAACAAACCTCCATATAGCAACTGCTTTTTATCATATTGTGTGACAATAATAACATTTGAAGTAAATGAAAAGCTCTTATCTGAAAGAAGAATAAAATTGTTTTTAAAAATGAAAAAGACATACAAAGAAAACAAAGAATGTGCAAGTGATATCAAAAGAAGCGGGGGAGGAGGACACATTTTTGGACTCCAAGGAAAGTCTCAATTTGAAGACATTTTGGAAGCAATTTAAGTGTGAGATATGGCCAGGTCTGTGCCTTATGTGTTCTGTCAGTATAGCTCACAAGTCTATGGTAAAAGCAGTGTGCAGGAAGAAGAAACATCACCTTGCTCTTCATCTGCATTCAAATTTAATTAAAAGCTAATCATCCCAGCTTGTGATTCTTTAGCACCACTTAAAAATAAAATGTAAAGTTTAGTCCCAGAGGAGTTTTCTTATTATTTATTACCTAGTTTGATTGTGCAAGATATAAACCAGGCCTGTAGTAACAAGGCTGTTTTGGCAGGGAAGAAGAAAGCAGCAAACACTGCTTCTGAACTGCCTCCTTGGCTTGTGCTGCAGCTGGTACCCCGAGCTCACCTCTCACCCCCACAGTCCACACTCCTGGCTCACAGTCTGGCTGCCAACGAGATGCCAAGTGCCTTCAGAAGCCACTCAGCTCCCAGGACAGGTAAGTCTGGGCTGAATCATGCTCTCTGTGAACTTCCTCCCTGTAGGCATAGATAAGAATGGCACCCCACTGGTTTGTGCAAACTCACCTTCTTACAGCTTTAGATTTATTTTTCTTTAATACAAAGAAAACATAAATGCTATGGTATGCTAAACACTCCTTATATGTTAAATACTGATATGTTATGTCAGTCCTGCTGATTCTGCTTAACACCTAAAAATACAAATCTGAGCTGTAGGGCCAAGAAGCACTCCTCCACACACTCCTAACTTTTCTTCCTACCTGACTGCCCACTGAAAAGAAAAACCTGTATGACAAAAAAAATCTTCTCTAGAAACATATGAATCTGTCAGCAAGTACAATCTAAAATAGATTATGCCAGGTATGCACAGCAGAAAGTTCTTAGATGAATTTAGCCTTACCAAAATAAAAGATGAAGCCAAGTAGCACACAGGTAAACCAAATCATGAAGCCTTACGGGGTTTAGCTACATAAGTAAAACCATGAAATTTCAAAAGGGTGTACAGGCAGCCTCCAAAAACACCAAAGAATAATACCTCTCTTACAAGGGCTTCTCTTTTTTTCTGTGCATCTCTGAATCAGACTAATAATTACAGTCCATAGGACTGTTTTCCAGCAGCCATTCTCTGCCCTGGCACTCTTTTTCTCCCTCCAAAACTAGCTTCCATTTTCTTTTGAAGCTCTTTGCTGGTGCCACACCTGCAACCCCAGAGGCAGGTATTACCATCATGTACAGAACCAGATCATTACAGGCCAAATAAACACATTGATGGAATTTAGGGCCCCAAAAACACCCACTCAAGAAGCAGCAGAGAAGCCACCAGCAGACAGTACTTCCCAATCCAGCCGCTGCAACCACAGGCTGTGTCAAGATGAAGGGTACCCCTACAGACAAAGAGGGAAGAAGCCTTCAGGCACTCAGATCTGTTCCCCTTAGGCAAGAGACCTATTCAAATTTCCATGCCACAAGCACACCAATCTTTTGAAAGGGCCTTTTCTGTTCTCTCTCATATGTCAGACCAGTAATCTGTTCCCAGCAGCCTCTCCTCAGGCCTCAGTCTTGCTCACATCTTCTTCCTCAGGGAGCATCCTCTCAGAGGCACAACCTGGGCTGACCCAGAAAAAAGCCAAGAAGCCAGTTTTTGGGGTTTGCCCTTGTACAGACCCCATGCCATCACCCTTAGCCACACATCTGCCACAGCTCTTAGAGCCTTCCAGCAGCCCCTGCCTAACAAGGGGGTCATGACCAAGAGACTACAACTGAGGAAGGCCTGGGTAGTTGCTCTCCTAGCCCAGCTTTAAGAGACAAACATCTAATTAAACACAACCCAGCTTTTTATTTGCCTGCAAAGAGTGGTGCCCAGCTGGGGCCTTGGGGCTGGTGCGCTTTGTGAGTCACTCTGGGCCTCAAGCAGCAACTGGTGCTTCAGATCCCAGCAGTGGAGGGAGCAAAGCACAGAACCAGAGCAGATGGGTACCAGTGCTATTTATAACCACTCAGCAACACGTCCCTGAAGGAACACCCACTGGTGCCTGAGGGCAGGCAGCAGCTCGATGTGCAGGTGCCCCACGCACCTCAGTGACACCTTGGGGAGGCAGGAGCTGGGGGCTCAGGGGACATGTGTGCACAGACAGGGGTGTTTCAGGTTCAAAATTTCAGGCCAAGACCAACAGTGTTGCATTTCAGGTTTAACAAGACCAAGTGCCAGTCCTACCCTTTGGCCACAATAACACCCTGCAGCACTCCAGGCTGGGGCAGAGTGGCTGGGAAGTGTCTGGTGCAAAAGGATCTGAAGGTGCTGGTCAATAAAGGCTGGACATGAGCCAGGTGTGCCCAGATGGCTGAGAATGCCAATGGTCCCTGGGCTGTATCAGGAACAGGGTGGCCAACAGGACCAGGACAGTGACTGTCCCAGTGTACTGGGCACTGGTGAGGGCACACCTTGCCCAGTTCTGGACCCTTCAATTCTGGAATTCGAGTCTAGAGAAGAGGCAATGGAGCTGAGGAATAAACTGGGGTACAGGTCTGATGTGGAGCAGCTGAGGGAGCTGGGGGCTCAGCCTGGAGAAAAGGAAGCTCAGGGGGTGAACTTAGCACTTACTACAAATCACTGAAAGGAGAGGGGCGCCAGTTGAGGCTCAGGCTCTTCTCCCAGGCACTAAGTGACAGGATGAGAGAACAGCCTTAAGGTGCACCAGAAGACGGTCAGGTTAGACATAAGGTAAGAATTTTTTCACAGAAAAAGTGGTTAGGTATTGGAATGGGTTGCCCAGGGAGGTGGTGGGAGTCACCGTCCCTGGGGGTGTTTAAGAAAAGACTGGACAGGGCACTCAGTACCACGGTGTGGTTGACATGGACGTGTTCGGCCATAGGTGAGACTGGACGATGTCAGAGGTATTCTCCAAGCCCGCCTGTGCTGTGCAGTACCAGGCGGGACAGCCGAGGACGCTGTTGCGGCCTCGCTGCTCCGGCCCCGCTCCCGGCCCGGCAGCGCCGCCCGTGCCCTCACAGCCCCCGCGCACAGCGCCCCCTGCCGAGCAAGGTGCACCCTT
>JANPWX010000087.1:6011533-6028874 GCA_024734555.1 Trochalopteron elliotii
AGGGGCTGAGAGAATAGGCTTTTACAGTGGCTAAATTAATTTTTACTGAAGTTATATATATATTCCCAGTGAAGACCTTGAATTCTGCATTTGGTTCTGATGAAGTAAATAGTGCTGGCTTCCTTTAGGGCCATGGTTAGTTGTAGAAGTTGCTGTGGCCTGAAATGCTGTTATTAGCAAGGATGTGAGGGCCTTCTCATTTTAAAGATCCCCATTGCAAGCTCCCTTTTTCCTGATTATATAATGTTACTTAGGTTATCAGTTTAGTGGTTAGTGGTGTTTTGCTTAGTGGTGTTTTAGTTTAGTTTAGTGTTTAGTTTAGTGTTTAGTTTAGTGGTGTTTTGCTTTTTTTCATGGTTTTAATACTAAAAATATATGGGGAACATCCATTATAACAGAATACACAGGTTTTTGGAACATTATGCTTTGTTCCTGATGGGTGATTTGTCCAGTAAGATGTATGAGTTTTGGTTTTTACACTTACTGTGTTTTAGAATATTAGACTTGTAATACCAACATTGTTTTTATTTCATCAGTTCTTTATCATGTCTTGATTGCATGCAAAAATACAGCATGTTTCAGGATACAGTCATTAATGAGAAATAACTGTATGGATATTAAAAAAGGAAATTTGTTTGTTCAAAAGTTGTGATGATGTGGTTTCTGTAGAGCTTTGTGTGTAAAGCTCTTAACGTTGTAGTTCCAAGGAGTTAGTTTAGGTGCTCAGTTACACAGAAATAAAGTGTTTGAAAAATCCTCTCCAAGAATTGATACTTCAAGTTTTTGCAGTTGTATCACTGCAAAATGTAGCTTTTTTAATAGCTGTAATTTGAAAAACAAAAGATTGTATACAATGTAATTTGTTGGTATCTGTCCCCTGATTGTTTCTGAGGAGCGTTGAGGTGGAATAGAGGAAGGGTTGAAATTTCTACTGTCAGTGGCTCCAGTGGCAGGAGAGGTCTTCGCCTGCTGTGTTGTTTGCTTTGATCTTCTCAAGTGTAGTCAGAACAGATGAAGGGCAGCTGAAGAACCAGTGATGGTCCCCAGTGTCAAAGTGCTGGTCAGAAAAAGCACTCTGGAAAGCCCCTTCTGGGGATTTGGCTGTACTTACTCCTCCTGCTGATTTCCAACAATAAGTTACATAAATCCAGTTAAATAAAAGCAGTGCTATGCCCATTTCTGCACATGTAACTCACATACTCAGCTCAAAGTGAGGTGAACTCTTCCATTAGTGCTGGGTAGGGAAGAAGGAAAGGATAGTTGTGAGGAGTGGTGGTGGGGTTGAGTGGGAAGCTGAGGCAGCCATTTTGTTGTTGCTGTACTGCTGTGATTGAGGGCAAAGACAAATGGGCTCAAATTTACTGTTGTGGTGTAGGGTTTGAGTGGGCTCTAAAGAGTAAATCATTTCAATCAAAGTCAAATGGGATTCTCCCTCTAAGTGAAAGAGGATAAGCAGGAAAACTTGTTCTGGCTGCTGTGTGCCATAGCTGTGTTTGAATGCAAGTCTGGTTATTGTATGCATACAGCAATGTCAAATTTTTTTTTGGTTGTATCAATGTATGAGTGACTTTAAAACACTGTAGTATTTTCTCTTTGTTTTATTAGAATTTTCTGTCTTCCTGGGGACAGTACATGAATTTCTCAGAAAAAAACTGATTAATGGAAATTCTAACTAATTTTCTACCTCTTTCAACTAGGCATACAGAAAACTGGCCAAAGAATACCATCCTGATAAGAATCCAAATGCAGGGGATAAAGTAAGAAAGACTCATCTGTTTTTTTTTATAACTACCTTAAGTTTGCTAATACAGTAACATCTAAGGAACTGAATACAGGTGTTGGGGGCTTGCTGTTTGAGTTGTTAAACAATACTGTGAGTGGGAGCATTGTCTGGTCAACTTCTCTCCAGTCTCAAAATCTGCCGTTGTACCTCGTGACAAAATGCAGCAGTTGGCTGAGTCAAATTGCTTGAGAAGGTAGTGCTGAGGGGAAAAACTGCTTCTCATTTGCTAAGATAATGTCAGCTGGCGTTGGCATGCACATAGGAATTTGAAAAAGATAGTCAGTTTTTCAAGTTTTTCCAAAATGGAAAAACGTGTGTGTAGATATTCTTAAAACTGCTGCAGCATAAAGCAGATTACATATGTGGGAAGGTTGAATTAGATTTGTTATGCTAAAAGCAATTTAAAAATTGTCAATTAAGTTGACTCAGCTGATTATCCTTAACCAAACTGAAGTTCTCATGGCTGCTTAGAGGTGAGCAGAGATGACTGTGAAAAGATACTAATTTGCCAAATACATTAATGTACATTTCAGTAAGCTACTTAATTGTTAGTGTATTTTAACAGCCCAGCATCTTGAAGTCTTTGCTGTTAGTATGTAACTGTTGGGTATTCTGCCTTTTGGCTTCTGCAGTATTGTGTGCTTGGGGGTTTTCTTCAGTTGGGTTTTTTTTTATTTGTAAGAGATCTGTTTTATGCTAGTGAAGAGCAAAGCCAATCGAGTTTTACAGTAAAATGTCTTATTTTATGGTAAGATGTAACAAACTAAGGCCAAGTCTGACTTTAAAGTCTTGCTAAGAATGAGTTATGTTAAAATGAGGGTGGAAAAGTGTTTCATTGTGTACCTTCTTAGCTGATAGGTGTTCATGCAGGAGGAGAAACTCGTAAAGTGCTGCCTTGAAGTTCTAAATTATCATGCACTGTTTTGACTCTGTTCCTTTTGTAGTTCAAAGAAATAAGCTTTGCCTATGAAGTATTATCAAATCCCGAGAAACGGGAGCTGTATGATAGATATGGAGAGCAGGGCCTCCGGGAAGGGAGCGGAAGCAGCGGAATGGACGATATTTTCTCCCATATCTTTGGTGGTGGATTGTTCAATTTCATGGGTGGCCAGAGTAGAAGTCGCAATGGCAGAAGAAGAGGAGAAGATATGATGCATCCACTCAAGTGAGTACCTTGATGCTGTTTCAGACCTTGTACTTTGAAACTTTCCTTCAAAAAAAGGAAAGTTTTCCTTAGAAACTCTGCTGGTTCCTATTCTTGATACACTTCTCAGCTGAGATCCTCTGCAGTCTGCACTACTCTTCAGAGCTGCATGTTGTGTGTATAGCAGGGGGCAGTCATGGGGAGTTGGTTAATCTAGAGACTACCAAATACTTTGCCAGGTTATTTGAATTACGTACTGTGTTGGCTTTATTTTCTTTGTTTTGCTCCTTAATTATGTTTGGTAGTTCTAATCTGGAAAAGCCTTCAACAGCCAATTATTACTTGCCAGGCAGATTCTTGGGAAAGTGGAGGTGCTCCGGAAAGACTGGAATTCATAGGGCAATGCCAGCTGGAACTATAGCTGAACCTCATCATTAATGGGAAGGCGTGTATGGTGACTTTGGTTTTGGTTTTGTTTATTTTGTCAAAGCCATTCTTGAATATCACATCTGACTGTGTTTTGGAGATCTCTTCTTGCAGTCATGGCTGGCTTTTTGCCTGCTGGGCAGGTCCCTTTTAAGAATTTCAGTTAAGCAACATCTTTCCTGTGGTTGGCAAACCATGCTTAGTGAAGTCAGTTTAACTTCACATGCTTGCTTAGTTTAATAGCTAGTACTCCATGGTATATTATTAATGAGCCTTGATGTTATTATTTGTAAATGCTGATGCCAGGCAAACTGTTTTCAGTACGCTGAGTTGAAATTTGCATACACTTACAAACCCTTTTAGGAGAAACACTTAAAAAGTGGCCTTGGGGACATGGTAACCCCTTGCCCACTAAACTCTCTTGTGTAGAAAACCCAATACAGTAGGAAGTATTCTATGTGTGTTCTTATGTATTTATGCAATAGACAGTATTATGGTCTGGGGTGTTTACAGAGGTTTGTTTCTCACCTTCCCGGTAGAATTAAAAATAATAATTAATTATGACTGTATAATAGCACCTAAAATTCTAGATAAGCTTGTTTCCTATTGAGAAACACAACTAATCCTATCTGGTTTCTTCTGATTGAATTACAGCTTTTCTCTGTAACTATGTTCAGATTTACAAGTGTATATTAATATGCGTGGAATTTTTTTTCAAGCACTTTTTGGGGAAGCCAAAATGGTGCTTTAAAATTTTAATTTGATAGCAGATTTAGTCTTATTAGGAATATCTAGGTTGGTTTTTTTTGTCCTAGGCACGTATTTTAATTACATGGAGAAAGTTAGTTGTTAAATGATAACCCTAGAGAAATGCTTTATTTTGTAGAGTCTCTTTAGAAGATCTGTATAATGGAAAGACAACTAAACTACAACTTAGCAAGAATGTCCTTTGTAGTGCATGTAATGGGTAAGTTTGTATTTTTGAGTTCTCTGGTTGCTTTGTTGGCAGACAGTGTAATGAAGGGTCTCCTGTGTCAGATCTTTATCAGTATTTGACTTACTGGAGCCTGCTTTCAGACCAGCAAATTGTTGAACTTGAATGATGCTGTTGATGGAACTGGAACTATTCAAGGGGTTTTTATGGGGGAAGGGTGGGAGAGCAGAGAACTGCAGTTGGCAGTGCAGTTGGGCATGTAGGCATGTTAACCTGCTGCTGGAGGGGGTTCCTGTTTTTTTCTGAAGAACTTCCTTTCCATGCAACTGTTGCTTTGTGCTGCAGGCAGGGAGGCAAGGCGGGCTCCGTTCAGAAGTGCAACGCCTGCCGGGGCCGGGGCGTGCGCATCATGATCCGGCAGCTGGCCCCAGGGATGGTGCAGCAGATGCAGTCCGTGTGCTCCGACTGCAATGGAGAAGGTAGGCCAGCCTCTGCTGGTGCTAAATGTGTGCTTGGATCCTGCTGAAATCTCAGGAGGAACTTATCCAGGACACTTCTGCCCTTACCCGGTCAGCTGCGTCTCACTCCGGTGGCAGCATGGAGAAATCATTTCATTCAGAACAGCAGCAGGATTTACAGTGTTTAATGTACTGAAAAGCAGCCTAGAAGATCAAGCAGTAGGGATTGATCATCTTTAAAAATACAGAGATGTGAATATTACTTACTGCTATTACTCTTGTATTAAAGTAAAAACCCAAGATGTTGCTGGTTTAGAAGCCATTTGTCCTTTTGCATCTCCTGATATCCAAGGCCACTCGAAGGTTAAAAATGGGAACCTAAAGTTGAATTTTTAACTTCTTCAAATTAAGATGATATCTTTGCCTGATTTGGTTCTGTTTGGGGGTAACAAGTTCAGCACTTCATCTCATTTCTTTTTATGTCTTCTGCAGTTGGTAGAATAGTAACATCACCTTGTGGATGATTTTACTCGTCACAACACTCAAGCTGCAAAGAGTTGTATTTTGTGACTTGTCAAAACACTTCATAAATGTCTTTAGCATTTTATATGCCTAACCTACATATTTTGTAGTTTCAACTGCATCATAATGTTATGCTTTGTTTCACAGAAAGGTGGTTTAAGGTGAGAAGCTTAATATTTTAAGCCAAATGCATCTGTTTGTGGCACTTAGTACCGAAATTTTACGGTCCACGTGCCCTAATACTTTGGTTACTGTGTATAGAGAGAAGAGCTCACTGGAAAAATAAAGGTGAGGTAGAACAGAGCATTGAAACCATTTTGGATTGTCACCCTTCAGTTTGCTGGAAGCACTAATTACCTTTGTAGGGGTGAATCTGATGTGACCAGCTCTCTTTCCCTGTTTTTGTATGCAAGACTCCCTAGTTCTGCTGGCTGTATTTACTCAGGACTGTTTTGTGGTGGGGATATTCTGGGAGATGGGGCAGTCAGGGGACTTTTTTTTTTTCTCTTCCTTCCCCCTGTCTCAGCTAGGGTAAAGGAAGCCTGGATTTCCTCTTGTGAGAAATTCATAAAGCAATATCTAAATCACTACTTGTATTGCAGAAATTCTTCAGCTTGCTTTCAAATAGTCGCATCCAACTCCAAGGAAAAACTATGTCAAAATCTCTGAACTCAAAATTTGTCTTTATTTAGGTGAAGTAATTAATGAAAAAGACCGCTGTAAAAAATGTGAAGGGAAGAAGGTGATCAAAGAGGTAAAAATACTTGAAGTCCATGTAGATAAAGGCATGAAACATGGGCAGAGAATTACATTCAGTGGAGAAGCAGATCAAGCTCCCGGTGTGGAACCAGGCGATATCGTCCTTTTACTCCAAGAGAAGGAGAATGAGGTAATGCTTTTGAGGTTCTTTTAAATGCCTTTTATTCCAGTTGTTAATATTTAAGTTATATAGATGGCCATTCATTTAAAGTATTTGATACAGTTGCAGCTCTGGGAGAGATGGTGAATAGCTTTTAATAGATAGTGTGTTATGTGGCTTTCATGGTGAGCCAGAAAAAACTGGGCAAGTCCTCAGCTAGAGGACAGGCAGCTTCTGGTGCCTCCTGATGTTAGTAAGAGGTAGTTTTCCCAGATCAGCTCAGACTGACTTTGATACAGTAGATACAGTGAAGAGCCATTCAGGATGGTAATTTTATTCCTCTTTGCTTGTGACACTAACAAAATTCTAAGTGTGGCTTTTTTCCATGTCTTGTGACATGGCAGGGAACTCCTGATAAAACCCCCAGATGGTGCTTTCTGTATCTGCTACTGTGGTTCTGGAAATAACAAAAAAATGGTGATGTTGCTGATTCACTTAACAAAAATTATTTTATACTGGTTTGGTAAGGCTTATGTTCACTGTATTCTGGACTATATACACTGCACTTTGGAATTAAATATTGCAATTTATCTTTCCCTGTTAAAACTCATGTGGGGCAGAGTTGAGGTGACTGCTCCTTTTTTAATTCTACTGTTAAAAAATGCCAAGTATAGCTATGATGAAATAAGAAATAGTTTGTGTGTTGCACTCAAGGAGTGGTTTCCTGTTGACAGAGTAGCATGGGGTACAAATTTAAACTCCAGTCATATATTAAGGATATAATGTTGGTTATCTGCTAATTAGGTACTTTGTGAGCTTTTCAAAGCTGTGTCAAGGACTGCTAATCTGCCAATCTGTACTTTGTCCTAGTGAGTAAAACTAGATAGACTTTGTGTTTTAAAATTTCCCTTGAGATGGAACTTGTGGTACTGCCAGTGGACAAATTTTAAGATTTACTCTGATTTAGAATCCTGAGTTAAGTGGCCTAAAGATCACTTCTGACAGCTGTGGACTAAGTGATCAAAGTCCTGCTGTAGGTCAAGGGAGCTAAAGCAGATACATGTGAGGACAAGAGCTGAAAAACAAAGATGTGGTTTATATACTTCAGTGCAGGGGAAAGAGTATCAAACTCTTGTCAGTTTTGTTTATAGGTTGCTTGTGTGCAGGATGTTGGGTGTGAAAGAGCAGTGCTGCTGTACAGGCAGGTTTAATTTGAGCCTTACCTGGGTGTGTGGTGTTGTTTGGTTTATTTTAGATGACACTTGGTCAGGCACAAACTTCCCAAGCAAGTCAAGCTGTCTGAATTAATTCCACATCTGTTGCCCTGACTGGAATTTTAGGGATAAATAATAATGAATTCTCAATAATGAATCTGGTGGAGTTGTGATTATAGTACTAGAAAGGACATCTCCCTTGTTTTCCAGGTGTTCCAGCGGGATGTCAATGATTTGCATATGACACACAAGATTGGACTCGTTGAAGCACTGTGTGGGTTTCAGTTCACATTTAAGCACCTTGATGGACGTCAGATTGTGGTTAAATACCCTCCTGGAAAAGTAATTGAACCAGGTAGGCTTGACCTGATCAGGATTTCTTTGTTTATGCTTTTGTGCTTCTTCAGCACTTAATCCCATGGTTGTTGTGCTGTTAACTGAACCTAGGCTGGGGAAACAGAGAACTGTGTGGAGAGAGAATGGCTCTGCAGTAGCACTCTCCTGATTGCTTCACTTCTCTTTGAATTCCAGGTTGTGTTCGTGTAGTCAGAGGTGAAGGAATGCCACAGTATCGCAATCCTTTTGAGAAAGGGGATCTCTACATTAAATTTGATGTTCAGTTTCCTGAAAATAACTGGATTAGCCCAGAAAAGCTTTCAGTAAGTAGTTTTTCAAGTATAAATGTGGTGTCTTACTTGACAGTGTGCAGAGAACCTATGTTGTACCTCGTGGGCTTGCTTTTAGTGCTTAAATTTAGATGCAAGTTCTTTTAACCTTTTTTATGGGCCACGTGTTACATGGAAATACCCCTTGAAATAGGAATTTATGGAAGCTGTATTTAAGAGCTGTGCAGATGGTACACAGATGAGGGAAGGAGGAGAATCTTTCTGTTGCTGTGTGATAAGTTTACAGAGTGCAACTGTATTTACTGATTGCACTTTTGGTTGATGATATGTGGAGCTGTTGGTTTTCTTGAGGTGCTGTCTTCCAGTTGATACAAGTACTTTTAAATGACTCTGCAGTTCAGGGCTTTCCTCAGCACAGACTTCTAAGCTAAACCTGCTCTTAGAGGTGTCTTGAAGTTGTGGGAAACCAGTCACTTTGTTTAGGAGTTGTAGATGCAATACTGAATGCATTTCCTTTCTTGGGGCAGGAACTTGAAGATCTTCTGCCAGCTAGACCAGAATTTCCCAATGTAATTGGTGATGCAGAAGAGGTAGATCTTCAAGAATTTGATACCACTCGTGGTTCAGGTGGTGGCCAGAGACGTGAAGCTTATAATGATAGTTCTGATGAAGAAAGCAGCCATCATGGACCTGGGGTACAGTGTGCCCACCAGTAAACATTTGTCTAAAAAAGTTGCACAAGGATTTTCTTTCAAATTTTGCCTGACTTGTTTTCAACAATCCAGCTGGATTGTATAAGTAATCCAGATGAACCAATGGACATCTATTGCTGTATGTGTAACTTTTAAATTGGTCTATAGTATCTACAGAGTGTAATTTAAACTAACCACAAGCTTACATCTTCATTTTGACTGTGTAGCAGAATAAAGCACTTGAAAGGAAGACAAGACTCCTTTTCACATGGGTTTTAAGTTTGTCCTCGTATCTGTGCTTGATTTTTACCAGTTTTGTGTAGATTTTAAGTTTCATATTTTAAATTCAAATTCTACATTGTAAAGTTTGTGTACAATTTGTCCTGAGGCTTGGTATTTGGCTGCACCTGCATAAGCTGCTACAAGTAGAATCAAGAATTTCATAGCCTGTATCTATCATCTAGATGCATGGTAAATGGGCTTTGCACATAATGGGTTTAGAGCTGACTGGGAACAATGAAAGACTAAATTAGAAGTGGTTGTAAGTTTTTTTTCTACCATCTTGTGAACGGTTTCTGAAACTAAATAAAAGCAGTTGGTGTATAATATATTTCTTTTGCCTTGTAACTCTTACTTTTCCAGTGGCTTTAACTAGTCTGTGTATGAAGAGACTATGTAGATGATAGATATTTTATAAACACAGGGAGGCTGAAGCTGCTTTAAGACTAGGTGAAGGTTAGATAACAATTGTGTGCCACATTCAGGTCTTCCTGAAAAAGATGACTAAATGGGCACAGGGAAGGCTGCAGCCATGTCCCCTTTGTGTGAAGAAAACAAGGATATCTGAACTCAGTCTAAAGATAACAAAGCCCTTAAATGGGGAATGATTAAATTTTGAAATAATGGTGTCTTTCTCTTAGCCTTTGAATCCTATTCAAAGCCTGATTCAGCCTCACTTCCTAGAGAAATGTTTCCAGTTAAAATTAAAATTGTTTAACCTGGAAACATAATAAATGGTAGATGGTTTTGTTACTTTTCTAGTAGTTTGCACTTTGATTTAAGTATGAAGATACTAAGATCTCCAGCTGCAGTTCTATTACTATTAATTGGCAAAAATGTCAGAACAAAGCAAAAATGTGACCTTAACTAAGGAACTGTTGTGCATGAACAGTGTTGGGTTGGTAAGCTGCCTCTATAGCAAGGTTTCTCTCCTGTTTAAGTGAGAAAGTTGAAGCTCTACTTTTCTTTACAAATCTGAAGTGTGACTTGTTTAGTTATTTCTCTGATAGTTGTTGACATTTTATTGATGAGGTTGGAGGGACAAACTCCAAGGGTTTCAATGTGCTTGGGTAGGCATTGGCATTTGAGTGTTGCTGAACATCCTTGTTATAGACTCTAAAAATGAAGCAAAAATAAATACTGTTTGATCTGTATTTCAGTACTGACTTATGATGTGGCATTCTCTAGTGGGTCTTTTATTTTCATTTATTAAAACTTGGGGTTGCTTTTTGTGAAGCCATGGTTACATGCTGATCCTTTCTCCTGACTCATCTCACCAAGGAGTCAGTCCTTGTAACCTGCAATGCTTAACCAGTTACAACACCTGTCTTCTGCTTGTCAGTCCTTGCCAAATGGAGTAATACCCAAAACCTTGAATCCTCATCAGATTGGGTTTTTTGAAGGGGAAGAGAGGAAGGGATTCATGGTAACTTTTCATACAGCTGATGTAAAGGGGTGGAGGAGGAGCTGATCACTGCAGGGCAGGTCTGCTTCAGTCCTCAGCTGGCATTACTTTGGGCTCCTGCCAGCAGCACCTGATAACAAATTCTAATGTTACCTGTCATCTTGCACTGTCATGTCACACACAAGACTGAAAATAAATTTTATTCCTGTGTTAGATTCATATATGGTACCACATAACTAAAATTAATGTGTCTTAAGGCTGTTCAAAAATTTAGTGCCTTCTACTTCAGTTTATTTGTGACTTGAATATTAGAGAAATTTACTTCCTATATACAGCCTCTTACTGTTGATTTTGCTGTGAACTAAGCCTTTTCTAAAGAAAAAGTAGCATTTCCTTCTGCTTTGGTATTCTTCATAACAGGAACTTAATAAGACACATCACATGACATAAAAGCTTATAAAAACATTTACTGGCAGTATACATAGAGCTTTATTAAGACATAATAGACATCATTTCAACACTTTGAGGGCAGCAGGCACCAGCAGCCACGAATGTTCTGTAGTCACAGGACAGTTCCATTAACTTGGTTTAGGTGTTACCTTTCCACAGAGTACAGTCAGCTCACTCTGAGGGGGGAAAAATTGATTTTAGCTCCAGCTACCAAAAAGAAGTTGGAAGAAGAAAGGTCCCTACTGTAAAAGCAAGCAGTGAGCACTTTCTCCCCACTGTCTGCCTACAGAGGCAGGGCCAGAACAGCTCCCAGACCTCTGGCTTGACTCAGCTGCACTGGGCTCTGTACCTGCACAGCTGTAAACTGGTTAATATCTCTCATGTTTGGACAGATTTCCATTTCTTCAAACAATGGCCTAGGTACCCTCATGGGCAGTTATGTGCTACAAAGTTCTGTTCCACTTTATTTTGCTTCACAGCCATTAAGGCAGCTCCTGTTTAACTGGAGCAGAGAATTACCAGGTGTATAGTTCTTACTCAGCAAGGGCCACAGAATAATGGACTGTAAGAAGAATCAAAACTGAGCTGTAGCTTTGTCAGCCTTTGTGAATGAGAGATAAGAGAATGGCAGTTTGCTCACATGGTGGGACAGGCACCAGAGCACTGCAGAAAGAAGAGTTTGTGCTCCTGTGGTCCCCCAGGCTATCACCAAACTGCACGTGCTTATGTAAGTGCAGTTTCTTTTACACATGACCCATGTGCTGCAGTTCTCCCCTCCCTCTTCCTCCGTCCAACTGCTCCCAACCAGTTTAGGCTTAAACTCCAAAGAGTTTAAATTTGCATTCATGACAGGATGTGACATGAAAGCCTGGGACCAGGTGTCTGAATGCACAGATCTGAAGCCTCCTAGTTCCAGCTTACCACCAGGTTGTGGATGTGCTGCACTGTGTCCTGATGCAGGAGCTGCACGTCGATATTACGGAGGTCTCCACCAGCTGTGCAGAGTGTCTGTAGAGAAACAATTACAAGATTAAAAGATTTTCCTTGCATGCCCAGCTTCTCTGGAACTCACGTGTTCCCCTGTATATTGCAAAACTTTGGCAACTATTTTTCCTTTCATTCAGCAGTGTCTCATTTAGGAATAGCAAGAGCTATCACTATCAGAATATTTGCACTGATCAACTGCCGTAAGTTGAAAATATTAAAATGAAAAAATGATATACCTTTCCATCAGCCAGGGGGATGTTGACAAATGGAACACCTTTATGTTGGGGTACTGATTTACTTCTTTTTAACATGCCTTGAACTCTTCCACTGGCAGGTAAAGTTCTTGAGACAGTCTGTTGTAATCCAGCACTAGAATACAATGAAAATGTTACTCTGAGGTTAACTTTCTGTGCTCTGCTGGAAATTTTCAAGCATGAAGCAAATTCAAGTAGTAGGAAATACACTTAGGAGGGAGGCAGTCATGTTTACATTTTTCCTTTTCTGCCAGAAGACTACAGAAATCCAACCATGAGCAGCCCTCGTGGGCACTGCTGGGTAACGTTTTATGACCACTGCAGTAATCTTGTCAGCCTGTGACACAAGATGACATTTTGGCCACTCAGTAACAAGAATATCCACTCTCCACGATCAGCAGTGAATGTTTACAGTTTTGGAAAGAGGAAACTTCATGCCTCAGGGTTTGAGAGAAGACATGTGCAGTAGCCATCTACTACAGAGGGAGGTATCAATAAATACCAAAGCTGCTACCTCTTGGAGGCACAGGGCATGCCTTATGCCAGGCAGAATTCCTAAGTTTTCATTATACAGCTGTTGCTATTTTACTTTAAAAATGTAAGATTTGGGTGTGTTCTGCATGGAAACAAGCCTCTGACATTTATAGCAGGCCAAGGTGAAACTGAGCCACTTACTGGTTTCAGGACCCATTTAAGTTGTTCACCCCCTCACTCACTTCAGCTTGTGCCAAAAGCAAACTGTATTGTATGGAGAATGATACTGACTGAAAATCTTGACTATTCAAGATGCCAAGAACTGATTATCAGTGTATTGAGTTGAGGAGTTTGTGGGGATTGGTTTATTTTTCTTTTAACAAAGCAATATTGGGGATATTTTAGTCAAGGTTGGGCTCTGATAAAAAGTTTGAGATGTCAGTGTGTAAATTGTGAGTGAGAATAGAATTTATACTCTAAATACATTTTTTTTAAACTGACTTAGTACATCAAATCCTGTGCCTCTGTGATAATGTAAGTTAACACACACCAGAGCAGGAGGTGAAACTGCTCTGGCATCCCACATTTAGTGGCAGAATACAAAGATCTGCTACATCTCAATTGATAATAATATAGATATATAGTGTCTTGGTATTGAACAAAATTATTTCTTGAGAACAAACTGAAAACCTCTTACCTTCTAGCTCCCTTTGGGGTGGCTTTGAGATTTGTGGCACTGCAATGAAAACAGAGAGACTTAGCATCCTTCTGCAAGCTACCCTAGCAGAAGAGTAAACAGACACTAAAAAAAGTAGTTACTGGTTTTATGTTTTGTTGGGGGTTTTATTTTGTTGGTTTACTATTTTTACTTATTTCCTCCTCATGTACTTCTACTGTGAAGTTTTAGCTAGGATGAAGGTAGGCAGACAGTGGATTAGAGAATGCTGAAGTGCCCCATGACAGGGATCTAGGGGGAAAAACACATGTGAAAAAGCCTCCCTGAGGTAAACATGACATAGTGGGACCTAAACCATACAAGAACACAATAATAATTTGTGTTATTAGGCAAGGGTGGGCTGCAATACCCAGGTTAGGTGTTCATTACAGAACAGTTCAGTAGTCCTGGCACAGCAAAGCTTTCCTCACATGCTGTCTTCCATTAGTATTGTTTGGGGATCTGCACTGCTCCCCTAAGCTCAGAACTGTGCACCATTATGCCTTCCTCAGCTACAGGAGCTTTTTTGTTCAGGTTCACATCACCACAGTGCATCTCAGTCAGGTTATGGAAGAATCCTTACCAGAGGTATTCCCACTGGGCTCAAATCTCAGCTACTATATTTGAAAATAATTGTGTTCAGCACTCACAAATTCAGGTGAGTTAAATAAGCTATCAAAGGTCAGTCTTACCTAGAAAGAGAGTTCAGTTTGCCACTTAAACCAGAAGCCAAGGAAACCAGTGACCTGGTTTTGGAGACCTGAAAATTTATATATAAGGCTGCAGTTAAAAAGGTGGCATTTGAAAGCAAAATGATAGATATTTGCAGGAAACAATACTGTAAAAATTCCCTGTTGAAAAAGGGTAGTTAAGCCCCATAGTGCTGCTTTTATATATATATAAAATGCATTCTAGAAGAAGTTTCATAATGCCAAAACATATTTATTCCTACTGAAGGTCCATATAACCAACCACCTGTCTAATACACACCCTTACAACTTTTAAGCTTTTTTACAGTAAAAGTCTGCACAGAATCTTTTTTGTATTTGTTGTCATCTTGCTACATCAGTGTCTGACTGAGGAGCTACACTTCACAGACTGAGGTGGCAAAACTAAAACACTTGATTTGGTTTAGAGACAAGAATGCACTACTCAGTTATAGAAAAAGATGGAGTAAACACAAGGTTGATTTAAAAAATATAAAAAGTGTCAACAAAATACGGTTCCTCAAACCATCAAGACTTACTGGCAAGTCAAGAGAGAATGACTATGCCAGTACTTGCCAGCCTGTGTGAATTAGTCACTAGAAGTACAGATACTATATTTCACTATGAAAATAATTTACTGTTTAGCCTTGCTTAACTTCAAATATGTTACATTTAAAATAACTGACTTTTCCAACAGACAGCAGAGCACTAGCCTGCCTGGTCATGGATCTAGCAGGGTTTGTGGCAGGTCAGAACTGATTAAGTCCTTATGTTTTTTGAATAAGAACAGAATAACTTACTTTTTTAGTTATTTTCTTTGCAGAACTGTGCTTGGCATCTTCATATTCAACAATTGTAGTTACCTTAACTAGAAATGTATTAGCAAGACAAGGAAAATAAAGATCTCATGAAGAGCAGAAAACACCACTTCAGCCTCGTGTTTAAAGCCTGTTTCCCCCCATGGACAACTTTGCTCCCTCTACTGCCATCCAATGTCATTCATTTGGGACAGAGGTCAAAGCAAACTGAGTGTTCATCACAGGCACTGGGACACACAGGACACTTAAAAGACCCCAGATAATCCCTCAGCCCACAGACAAAACAGAATTACATCCCAGTGGTAGTGTCCTCCTTATTGCATATTTGGGGATATGAAGAAAAATGGTATTTTTCTTACAAAGCTTAACGGGCAGAATGTCAAGGGAAGCCTAAGAAAAGAGGGGTGACTTTCCTAGCTCTCCTGCTATACTGTAAAGCCTTAAATCTGTCTCTTCCCACCATTTTCCCTGATAAATACAAAGAACAGAAGCTCTTAGCTCATGCTTTAAAGTACCTCTACAGTAGCATAGCTCATGATCCTGCACACTGAATGCTGGGGGTCTGTTGTGCACATTTCCCTCTTGTATTCTTCAGTCTTAACATTCATTTTACAAATGCTTAGTTCAAACCAGTAAAATATATATATATATATATATAAGAACCACAGGCTATATATTAATGAGTTGACCTGCCTTTTTTGCTGTTGGTCCTCACCAGTTTGGGATTTGGAATATCTTCTAGAGAGCAGCAGTCAGTCTAAAAAAAAATGTTTATCCAACATGGGAAGGTCGTCAGATTTTTCCCAGTAGATGCATATTATGTTACAAAAGGCAGTGAACTAAAAGGGCATGAAGGCAACTGAGAGGAAGTGGGATTGGCTAAATACCAGTTTTGGGCTTTTTTGGAAACATCTGAATTTCTGCCAGCAGATGACCCTAAAACTTTAGGTAATGTTCATAACTGCACCATGGCTGGCAGTCTAGTCTTTTCATATCATCTTCTATTTAAACACACAGCCAAACAAAATCATTTGTCTGAAGTATTTACAGCAGGGAGAGAAGAATTCTATTCTGTAAACTGTGATAAAATTTGAAAACACACACTTACCACTGCAGCAGCAAGAGCCACTTCCTCCCGTCCTTGCAAATCTGCAACTCAAGAAATTATAACTTATTTAGATATTATTACTTGCATAATTTTTATCTTCAGATTCTTATCTTATGGGCTCAGAAGCCAAACAAGTAATTCAGGGTTACAGTGGTTAAATAGATAACCTTAGGTCAGCAGATGTGTTACATTTGAACAAGATGCCAGTCTTGTAGGACTGTAGTCACTCCTACAACACAACAATGAAAATCTAAGGCCATTTCAGTGTTTAATCCTTGAAAGAATCCTGAGTGTAGTCACACAGGATATCCCCTGCATTCAAAGAGCCACCACATGCACACTGCACTGCAGACAGCTAATGCTCTTAGGCAGAAGTTTCTCCAAAAGGACACCAAAATACATACTCAGCCTTACAGTAAACTCAAGTTCTTCAAGAGGTTCAGGTTTGATCTCTGTGTGGCACCTACAGATGCAAGGTAGATTCCAGAAACATCAGTTCTCACCAGAATATACATCTGATGCTGAGTATACACATCTTAAACCTCTGCATCAAAGGGAGTTAAAATTAAACTTGTTTGTTTATCATCACAGGTTTATGACTAGATTAGAATGGCTCAGGAGAGTTCAAATGGACAAAGAGAAAATAATCTCTGTGGCTAAGGATAAACAGATTCAGGTGAACAAAAATGCTTATTTTTACACACAGAAAACATTAGGTTTGCAATTATTTCTTGTCTCTTCAGACTTTAAATAAGATTACTTAAATGCACACAGAACAGTACTCTCCAGACTAGTCACACGCTAATTCTATACCCTGTGTTACACAGATCAATCTACTTAAACATGAGTGCTCAGCCAGCTGGGTAACAGCACTGCTGATCTGCTTAAAATACAGGGCAGACAAAGCAAACCTTCCAGATTTTCTCGGGCAGCCCCGGGCACATCTCTGCCCGCACCCCGAGCACAGGGCCACGCACTCTCACCGAGCACCTCTTTCCTTTTCATCTTCCTGACGGCGGCCGGCATCGTCAGCAGCTCCACCGCGAACGCCTTCTCCGCTGTCTGCAAAAGCGAATCGAGCTCTTTCTTCATCTCCTGGATGTGCTCCTTGGCTTTAAAACAAAACATGCTTTTATTGCCATGCGTGTTACATGTTTCTAAGTATAAGCACTGCCAAGACCGCGCTACAAAAGAAAGTTAAAACAGCGATTTATCCGGAGAAATCCGAGCCGGGAGTCGGAGCGCCTGGAGCCTCCATCAGCTGCCACCCCGGGGCGCGGGGCAGGCGGCCCTGCCCGAGGGAGCGACCCTGGCCCGGGGCTCTCCCGGCGCGGAGCCGCCGTTCCCTCCCAACCCCGGGCAGTCCCGGCCCTACCCTGCTGGTCGAAGTCGCTGAGGAAGAGCGCGATGCGCTGGTCCTTCTTCTTCTGGGAGAGCGCGGCGCGCTGGTCCGTGTCCCGGGGCAGCGGCCCGCGGTCCGGCTCCA
>JANPWX010000087.1:6029232-6055785 GCA_024734555.1 Trochalopteron elliotii
CAGCTTTGGATTTAGCTCAATTAGTGCTGTTCAGCGTGCAGAACATGCAGGGTTTCAGAGCTAACCAAGGGAATAACCTGCTCTGTCCAGTGCAAATGGTTACAGCTTGTGCAAATTCTGATCAGGTGAAGACAGGATTTAATAAACATGTAGTAACAGGGAACATTAGAAAGGCATGGCTACACCAAGTATTGAATATATAAAAATATTCAAATCCATATAGTTAAAAATAGAATTCCTTGAAGAAACTTAACTTGTATGTATCTAAAAAAAAAAAAAAAAGAGACGTATGAGTATCTTGGGTTTTGTACAAATTTGAGCAAGGAACTGTGCAAAAAGGCTTTTAGATAATGCTTTAAAATACTAGTGGTTTTCACATGGTGTATATGGATGCTGCAAGGTCTCTGAAGTGAGAAGCTTTTTCTGTGTCATATGCATCTGGCACATCTCCTGAGCCAGATGGGACCGACCACGTCACTCAAAAAGAGCTGCAAAAAATCTGACTGACAATCCATAATATAAGCATTTTGTATCAGATCATGTTTGTGTTTGTAAAACAAACAATATACTCCACTTCCCACATTCCCCCAAAAAACCCTTCCAGACAAACAGGTAAGTTTTTCTGTTCCAGAAAACACTCAAAATCCTGATATAAAGAAAAGAATATCCTGCTTTTGGTGGTTCTGGCACTTGCATGTATGTTTATGAAAGCAGGACTAGTTTCCTTTTCCCTGTATTTTGTTTTCTTTGAAATTACCAAACACCACTGAAGTAATTCTGAGGTGTCACTGCAAAAAGATGAGATAGTGTTGCTCCGTAAGTTTAATCTCCTACAAGCCATGTAAGAAGTTTTTTAAAAAGGGAACTGACCACACCAAACAAACCCCTCACCAAAGCTCTCAGGACACAACTGATCAGCCTCAGCTGCCTGGCTGATCCTCTCTGTGAAGAAAGAAGTCTGCTGGACTCCTGGTTACAACTCCTTACATTACAGGATTAATTATGAGCACAGACTTGCCTATGACCATCTCTATTTGCAGTTCTGCCCTGGTAGGGAATAGTTTTGTGGTAATAAGTTGGACAAATATCAAGTCCATACACTGGAGTGATGCAGAAATTAATGAGCTGGTACATGGGTACTAAATATTAGTAAATACTGGTTTGAACACGGGATTAAATGTGTCATAGTGTGATCCAGCTGGTGTTGCTGCAATGACATAGAAAATGGAGAAGTATTACCATTTTTTTAGCATGTGCTTTATTATTTGGAAGTCTTATACATCTGAAGTACTGTTATAAGGAGCACCTGGAGGAAGATCAAACCTAGAAGCATGCATTTGAAAGGAAGGATTGTCTGTTATTAATGAAATATTTCAAAGACATGGAAAACAAGCCTTTTTGTCGTAGGTTTACAGGATTGTTCCACAAAAATGCACATTAACCTTATCACAATACATACAAATATTGTGGATGGACAATAGAAATCACCACCCTTCCATATGAGATGCATCAAGAATAAATTGTTATCCCTTATAATGTCAGAAACAGAAAAGGCACCATAATAGAATGTTTAGAAAAAACTCAGTTTATGCCATTATATTTTGATTCAAAAGAGTAAGAATTGCTGTCCTGACTTAAAACAAAAAGCCTTTCACACCTGTAAATTATCATTATAAACTTGTAAATCTTTACATTTTTTTCCAGAAGTATCAGGTGCAAATGCAAGGCAAATATAAAATCTATTGACTTATTAGATTACAAATACTACCCCATGAAAAAGCTGTAGTTACAAAAATATAAAAAATATTCTAACTCCCATTGTTAGATCTTAATTTCAATCTACACTGCATTAAGAGTCCAAAGCCAGATCTGATTTGGACACATTCCTAGAGTAGGAAAGTGCTGTTTGTCTTATTTTCACATCATTATTCTGACCTCCTCCCACAGTTTTGCTTTCTGGGTTTGTTTTATTAGTGCATATTAAGGATGCCAAGTGGAGAGTGCTGACAGGTTGTATTTTTCAATGGATGGTAGCAGCATAAGTGTTCTCAGTGTGCTCTCCTCCCAGAAGTGCACTGCTCTGAGGAGAAAAACGTCCTTTTTTTTCCCCCAATCCTCCACAGTAGCTTTGTGTAGCAGCCACGCCATTTTCATCCATAACCTGTGAGCCCTGGCAAGGGATTGAGAGGAATAAATTCTTCTCCCAGGCCCCAGTAAGGAACTGTGAGAAGCTCACCCACTGCTAATGCTGGGTCACACACTGGGGCTGCTGTGGCAAGGACAGTTTTTGGCAACATCTCATCTTCCTCACATGAAAAATTGGCACAGGTTTATCTGGATGGTGTTTCTCTAGCCCTTGGCTTTAGTAAGCTGGATCAGCACAGGGTGTTGAACCAGCTACAACAGCAGCCTCACAAAGTGCCAGTAGATATTAAAATGAGTTTACTTCTAAATAAGAAGTTAAAATGAATGACTAGATTGAATGTGATATTCTTGATGAATGAACTCCGTAAATGCTGAGCCTAAGCCTGACAAATGCTAATGCTTCCTCATTTGAATACTGAAAGCTGTGTTCCTTCAGCCCTTTATCAGAGCTAGCAGAAGGTGTCCAGCTCCCAGCTCTAGAGAAACAGAAGCTGTCCTTTGTTTTGCAGGGAAGCTGGCAGAGATTAGTGGAGTCACTCAGCTGTACTCCTAGATAGCCACCTTGTTCAGCTGGGCTTTGAGAAGCCCTCAGGATCCTTCAGCCAGCAGTAGGACTGTGGAAGATTTAAGTGTCAGCTCTACTATCATTATCTTTATGCTTGGTGCAAGACATTTTCCTTTAAATACCTTCCTCCTCATTAGAAATCAGCCCCAGCATTTCTCCTGGTAACAACATGTCAGTCCCTGCAAGTTCCAGCTGGATTTTGGCCAGCTCGAGGGGCTGTGTGAGGTTTCCCAACAAATGCTGCTCACAGACAGAGCAGTTCTGAAAGGGCTGTGTTTTACCCTACTTGAAAGGATTGACTGTACTCACATCTGCTTTGGGACAGTAACTTACTCTGTTCCATGTGTATAAAAGATGTGAGTTCACAGGAGACTCCAGGAGTTGTTATGGCAGGAAGTGTTCAGTGCTTTTATGCTGGGATCATGTGTTGAATAGCAAAGGAAGAAGAAGATTGTATTCCTTGTTATGTTTCAATTTCATAAATATACGGTTCAAGCAGACACCACGTTCACTCCTCTGATCAAAACTGTATATTCCATTCCAGCCATGCTGGGATGGCAGGATTTCTTTTCAGCAGAATTTCAAAGGTATCTGCACACATCTGCTGAAGATTTTTTTAAACAAGCATGCTGTCCCTACATGCTTGACCAGGTTTGGAGAACACTTCACACTTAACAATAAAAACAAAAATTAAACCAAGCAATACCTATAATGTAGGAGTTTGGACTTTTGTTTAGTAGAATTTTAAGATGGGAAACACATTCCTATCTAAACAACTGAACTTGGCATTTCTGTTTTGTAAAAAAAAAAACCCCACATGACAGTAGTAATTTTAATGAGCAATTCCCTTCCCCAACCTATTGAGTCAAAAGTTCACAAATGTAACTTTCAATCAAGGCACAAAAACATTTACTGACTCTTTCTTCTCACCACTCTCTTCACATTCTTCCCCTTAAAAAAAAAAAAACTTGGTGTAACAATGTCTTCTACACCACCATAACTTTAATAGTCCAATAAGTTGTAGCAGTATCTGAGTCTGGTTCTATCTATTTTGAATTTAGTTAAATTAGATAAACAGCACATTCTCAGCACATCATTGTTCGTTGTCTGCATTTGCCTTGAAGGGGAGGGGATGAGGGGGGAAAGCCACAGAAGTTTCATGCATATTTTTCAAGAAACTTTATGTGGAAGTCTTTCACTTTCTCCAGTAGGATCTTCAGCTTCTCTACTGGAGGAAGAATAGTCATTCTGAAAAATAATATTTAAAGAAATAAAAAAACCAACCCATATTGTCTTTAGAACCAACTAAACTGTGATCTTTGCACAGATCTTGATTCATCTCAAGGCACAGCAAGTAGCATGTTAAGTTGAACATCTGTTTTGATGTGATTCTCTCATTTTTTGGATTTATACTTTAATTGAACTATACACTATAAACTAGAGCAATTTGTTTCTGTTGGTTAAAATACAGGAATTCAAGAGCTGTCAAGTTTATCAGTAAGAAATAACAGCAACTCAGTTTTCACCCTTGGGCAGTTATGGCAAATTATACCCAGTTTTTGAGTTTTAAGAATTGTCAGTTATGAGTAAATGTACATTTTCTCTTTAATTGAAAACTAAGTTCAGAAGCCTTAAAACAATGCAACATCCCATTCTGCATGTTTTACTCCCTTTTCCCCTTCTTCTGCATACCCTGAAAATCCCAGTGGGTGTGGATTCCTGGCTGTGTGCAAGCCCCACAGAACACAATGGTTTTCCCACACTGGGGAAGGAATGGATACTCCTGGTTTTTCCTGGAGCTGTGTGTACTCAGGGATCTGACCCAGCTGGCTGTGTTGCAGAACTGTCAAGGCTAAAGATACCCTCTGCTGTGTTGTTTCACACTGAGCAAGACTAAATTCTGTGATAAATTCTAGCTATCAGTGGCTTGGCTGGAGCCAAGTTCTGTTTATTGGAAGCAAAAGCAACAGTTTTGGTATGAGAATATTTAGTTCAACATTTTGTTTTGGTAAAATTATACAGAGTGTTTAAGGAGCAGATTTATAGGGAAGATACTGCATTTTTCATGCAGTTTCTCCATATAGAAACACAGTGTAACCCCCTCCTCCCCCCAAAAGAATGCAGGGCAATTTTTGTAATTCCAGAGCCAACTTTAAAATTAAAGTCTAAACTATTACTATTGTTTGTATCCCTGGAGAAGGCATTTCAAATGCCAGTATGTAAAAATAGAATAAAATCATGGCAGCAAGGTGTGAAAACACCATAAAAACTTATATAGCTCATCTAGCAGACCAGGTCTTTGACCTTGTTGTCAGTCCACAGAAACTGTCCAGCAGAAACTGAGACAACATAAACTGAAATAAGAATCCTTGTATGTAATCAGAAGAGAAAGAACGGGAATGATACTTTGCTTACTACTGCTAATTTGCTTTAAACCAACAGAAATTGTACCTGAAATGGTAGGTTCCTTCTCTCTGGCCAAATCCACTTCCAGGTACAACACATATTCCAGTCTCTTCCAGAAGTTTCATGCAATAGAACATATCAGGTGCCATTTTATGAGCCTAAGGGAATGGATGCCTTGGAATTATTGAAGTCAAAATATTCCTAATGTATAGAATGATTGAGGGTTTTTTCCCCCTGAAACCTAATGTTATACTATTAGTTTCTTATTCAATTGACTAAAGAAGATGAGGAACAATTGCTAATGGGGCAGTTCACACTGAATTAAATAATAGTACTTCATGGAGGAACAGGGCTGAAGAACTTACAAAAAACTCACTTCAAAAGAAAGGGTTTAGGTAATTTTGTTATTCCCCTTGACTTGCTTGTAACTTTTGTCAAAAGTCTGGAAGTTGTACTTGGAAAAATCTAAGGCACTGACATTTGATGAGATTAAATTAATTTGAGAACTGTGTGTTCCAGTTCTGTTGGCAGTTACTATTTTTTTCCCCAGAATAATCTGCTGCCTAGGAAGTCCCCTGATTAATAACTATGAAAAGTTCTTAAATATATACAGGTTATATACCTAATCAAATAAGCAGCTGAAAAACAGTTCTATTTTTATTCTCAGCTGTGCTAATAAAATTCCCTTTACAAAATGAATATTACAAATTAGGTTTCGGAACTCTACTTAGGAACAGAAAGACTTATCATTTATTAACACGTGTTACTGTCCCAAAGGCAAAAAGGTGAAATTTGTAAGGAAACCTCCAGCCCTGTTTCCCATTCCTGGTGAATGGGGCTTCTCTTGTAGGGTCAGTAGCACCCTGCCACTCACACAGGCTGGTCTCCTTAACTCAGGCATGGGCAGAAATTTGGAACTACACAGGACCAGCTACTTGTGTGACATAAACACCAACATCCTTGGGGACACTCTCAACCTGGGAGCCTTAGCTCTGGGATGAAATGATCTGTTCTGTCCTCTCTTCAAATAAAGGGCATATTATATTTAAGATCATACACAGCCCATGAAATAGTGCTTTTGTACTCCATCTCTGGAATCAAACTTCATCATCAGAAGTGGCAGGCACAGGCGAGAGGAGGTTAAAATGGATTGGGGTAAGAATGACCGACTGACCTTTGCTTCCTCAATGGCTTTGGAAGGAATAAAGATCCGTGGGAAAGCATACATAGCTCCTTGAAGGGGGTTGCAGTGAACTCCTGGGATCTTGTTAAACATGTCTTCTGTTAGTTTGGCTTTTTTGGCAAGATTGTTCAAAACAGATTCCTTCTCCTGTTTGAAAGGAAGGTGCTCAGTTGGACACATTTCAAGCAGCAATAAAAACACTGGGAGAAACGATGATGTTTCAAAAGGGCTTCCCCAAATGAAACACTGGTAGGGCTTTGCTGAGCTATTAGGGCAAACCATGTTCCAAATTCCAGGTGTGCCTTTAAAAACTGCAGTGCAAAAAGGCTTTAGCAGGGCACAATGACAGTGTTGCAGACAGATAATGAGCTGCAGAAGTTTCTATCTGTGTGCCCTCTTCTTAGTCTTCTTCCTCAGCATCCACTCCTGGCTATTTTTAGAGACCATGTTAATTGAACCTTTGATTTGACTTGATAATGTAATATCTTAAGCCAGAAGACTCAACTTCATTTTTACAAGTGAGAAATAATATTTATACTTTAATACAGATTTTCATGTTGCTCAGTATATAGAGGCACTGGATATTTAGGAAAAATATGTATTTTATAACTTAATTTAAACTTATATTCCTGTTTAGATTTTAGTAACAGCAAATCTTTTTTACTAAAACTTTTGTCATATTAAACACAGGAAAAATGTTGAATGTATCAGCAAGAAAGCTGATTTGATAATGCCTTCCTAGTATTTTTGAATATCATACTGACTTAATTTTCAATACACTGCATAGTTCTGTAAACTGGTGTCAATGCCAGATTGTTCAAGGAGAAAGGAAACTCTTTGGTCTCTGTGCATAATCTGAGTTCCCAATACTTAGGATAGGTTTGGGAAATGCACCAAAGAACAAGCATGTTATTGCTGACCTTTATGAACTGTGCATAAGATTCTTCTCCAGGGACTGGAGGATTCACCACAATATCCATGGCTGCTTGTCCTGAGACTGGAGGACAAAGGCGAACAGAAAGCAGCTTCACAAGCTGTCCCTTAATTTCTGGGTGCAAGTTTATGACCTCCATGTAACCTCCTCTGTAGCCACATCTGTGACAAAGTGAACAGAAGAGATTGGTTAACCTCAAGCCTATAAAGACAACAAAACAATGAGAATGACTGCAGAAGTGGAAAGACAATTGATGAGAATCTCACAATAGGTAAGATACAGCTTGTTGAAACAGCTGCCACACTGATAATGGTTTAAGATGGAGCTGCATGACATGACATTAAGTCCTAGCATCCCATACACAGATAAAGGTGGATATGCAGCTTCCCTGGTAGGCAAGTTAACAATTAACACAGGTCTTCAATCTTCAGAACAAGAGCATATGGCTGTAGCAGCATACATTTAATCAAAAAATTCTTTTTCTTCCATCTCCTCCTCCCCAAAACAACCAAACCCTAACATTTGTAATATCCCAGTGATTATTGAGCTGTTCCCTTGAATGTTGGAGGCCAATTTTCCTTTATCACAGGTCCAGATTGGGACTGTAGGATTTCACCTTTGTGGGACTGAGGCATTAGGTGTCTGAAATTAATACTCTTATTATTTGGAACTTTGAAAACCACTGAGTTAATCCATTATTCTGTGCTTGTTTTTCTTTTCTTAATAGTCTTTAGTTAAAATTATTAGAGGATTAATTATGATGGATTACCTTCAGGTCAGTAATATGAAAGGGCTGTCCAACCAGATTAATGAGGAAGATGAAATAAAAGAAAACTAAATCAGACTTACTCGCCCATGTATCCCTTAGAGGTGGAGTGAAAAGAGGCCAGCTCAACATTGTTATAGTACTCGGGTCCCATCTCATACAGAATCTTTTTGAAAGAATGAAACTGGCATCCTTCAGAGTACACATTGTCCTGGTAAACCTGAACAGTCAGAAGACATTAATGTGCTCTGTTCCCCCAACTAAGGATAAAACATGGCCTTTTAGAGAGGCAGATCTGAACTGAAGAAACAGTGCTTACACTCAAAACTTAAAAGCTGTTAGAAGACACAAGGTTCTTTGTTAAGTAGCAGTTACTGTAATGATACTTTTTATCTGATGTGACCACACTTAAGGGCTGGGCCTTTGGAAGAACACTGAACTTCTTTGTATGATTTAACCTTTACTTTTATGCTTAAATTGATTTTTCTTCTCTTTCTTCCATTTGAAGTGGTCTGAGCACCATGGAGGTTTTTAGGTCTGCTCCAGCAAAGTTCTTCCTTGTGTACCCCACACTTTCTCTCCAGTTCAAACCCAGATCAAGACACCTGTTACATTGATCCTTTGATACTAGGAATCTTGCATGTTGTTGTTCATGTCTTAATACCATAACAGAGAGTCTCTTCCCTGTTCTTAAAAAATACCAATACCACACATGGAGCAAAATTATACCTCATATGAGTACTCTTAGCTGTGCTTTTGAGAAAACAGATTATTGCATTACCTCATCAGCCAGAAGGAAAAGTTTCTCTTCCCAAGCAAAGTGTATCACATCTTCAATGCACTTTCTGTTTTGCACCTGTCCTGTAGTTTGATTTTTAAAGCAAGAAGAAAGTTAGTGGAGTGTACACATACAAATCTTTTTGCCCACACCTACTTAGGTTACCAACTTTTCAAGAAGATATCCCTCTTCCTCAGAAAAGTGCTACTGAACTTTAAAATTCAGTTCACCAAGTATGAAATTAAGAAGCATTTTGGGGAGAATTATGGTACAAGGTAACTTAGTCCATCTCAAGCAAAGGGAGTGTGAGATACAGTAATCAATCAAGGCCTTATCGAGGGTACCCTGTTTATAGCTAATCATTGTAAATGCTCACATGCACGATGGTTAGGTGGGAGCTAGCTTCTCACCAACCAACCTCAACTACTCAAAAAGCTAAATTCTGAGGGAGGCTTGCCACTGACTTCTGAGATATTACAGTCATTGCCTCTCAGAAGCCAAGAGGCTACAGGCCATGCCAGAGGCAAGATCTTTCCTGAAGTGACTGAAAGTCATTCCACAAGTCTGGAAAACTTCAGTGGAAGCAGTGGCTTCAAATGGGATACAGTGAAGTGAATCTGCTCCCTCCTTTCTGGAGTTTCATGATACTGAAAATATGTTTCTAAAAGTAAACACATTCATACTGTCCTGCTTAGAGCACCTAGCAACCTCTGGAATTCAGCTTGACATGTTTGATATGTGCTTAGGATTTGCCTGCAATGTCAAAAGAATGAAAAAGAAAAGAAAATGGTCTTAAAACCTCTTCATTAAACAAATTTCCTCCAGACCTGTGGGATTTCCAGGGTTGATGATGCAGAGGACTTTTGGATTGCAATATGCCTTAGCTTCATTCAAGGCACGGCGAAGTTCATTCACATTTAGAGCCCAGCAATTTTCTTCATCCAAATAGTAGTTCACCTGGATAGCATCCAGTTCAGAGATGGCTGCTGAGTACAAGGGATACTGGGGTATAGGAATCATCACTCCTGTTCGGGATTTGCCACCTCCTGACACCAGGATCTTTAGAATTGCCTGGGGAAAAAGTAGGAATTAAAAAAATTAAAAAGGTCGCACAGCAGAATTAATAATACACTCTGGAATAAGTTACTAAACTCCCTAAAAAAGTGTTGAGTTAAGGTGGATTTCTCTCCTAGAAGCAGACAGTCAAAGAGAATTATTTATTTCAAGTTGTTACTGGCTGAGTGAGGATGGTCTAAGCTTAATGGAATCCTCTCATGTCCTGACTTCCAAAGATTGTGCCTGATCAACCACAAAATGTAGGAAGAACATTCTGAGCACAAGGCTAGAGGGCATGTTGGAAACAGGAACATCAAGATCATGATTTTTCTGCTGTGCTCTGTTGTAAGCAAAGAAGCTTCAGCTAGTTCTTGCTCATTGCCTTCCATTCATTTTATCTCATTAACCACAAGAGACCAATAAATAAAACCAGAAATCAGAACTGGGGCCTGTGCAGATTCTTCCTTGGAACAGAGAAACATGTTTCACATTAGAAGTAATTGTGTTTTCATTTTCAAGTAACAGAACAGACCAAAGTCTGCATGTCTTGGGATAGAAATAAAGTCATATGTAGCTTATATCCCCAGAAGATACAGGCAGAAAGGCAATGTTTGTGCCAAGGTCAGTCCAATTTTCCTGTGCCCAATGTCTGGGTGATGTGGAGGATTTTTACACATGAATTAAACAAAACAGCGCACGAGGACAGGAAGCAGAGAGATTTCTTGCCTTTAGAACCATGGGAGAACTCTGAAGTACAGGTGCAATCAAAGCAAGCATCCTTATCAGCATGTAATTGGCATCTAACCCCAAAATATCTTTTCTCTCAGCAGCAGTTTCCTTTATTTTCTTTATGGTTCTAGTACAAAATCTGCTGTTCTGTGCCTCTCATCACATACTCAGCTGCTAAGCTAATGATTTATAATCAACATAATTTTGTACCCACCACTAGTTTAAAAATACCAAGCATCCAAAACATATAATCAGGACCAAATGCATATTTTAAAACTCCTTAACACCCTCTCTCCCCTGAGGTGTGAAACAATAGTTGTTTTATCCTTAGAAGGCCAAAGAATGAGACTCGTTGTAGTGCTGACTTTACATCAGTGGTGAAATCAAACCAGCATGGTGCAGGTTAGATGTGCTGCGCTGCCATTCCTGACAAGCTGCCAGTGGCAGAAACTCTGGAAAGCCAATTGACTGCCGAGCTCTGGAGAGCTGCTCCTGCCGGATCGCTGTCATGCTGAGCTCGGCCACTAGATGTCCTTTAAAAAAGCACCTTCACCAGGACCCTGACAAAGGCTGCCTGCAGAAATGCCAAACGGCTGCTCTGCTGCCAGTAAATGTGTCAGTGTAAAGGAGCAGTCTGATGGAGACTGGTATTCATGTCTTAACTGAGGACCATCTTTGAACCTTGGCTGAACCCAAACCTGAAGTTTTTCTCAAATAAACTAAAATACACAAACAGAAATAAATCTTTGGAATTTTCACTGGCATTGATCTGCACTAGCTGAGTTTACTAGGAAGAAGAGCTGAGACTTCTCACCTCTGAGGTCATTCCCTCTTCCCTCTGCCACTGACTGATACTCTCTAATATTCAGTGTTTATATGTCTTAACCACTGAGAACAACCAATATTTAGTCTGAATGCAGTGAATCTTCTAAATTTTTATTTAGGCACCTCTAGTTCATTTCATATTACCTTTATAGAAAAGTACAATTTAATGCATGGACTTTGCACACACTTCCTAGCTGGCTCCTGACATTCACACAGGGGGTTCATTGGTTTATTCACAGTATTGGATATTTATTGAATGTGGCTTCAGTATGTGCCAGACCAAACTCACAGGACTTTCTGAGACCAGAGGTTCAACAGGGATCTGTATTTGCAGAGGTAATTGATAAGCTACAGTCTGTACCATGAAGGGACAGGTTTCAACTGAACACTTACAGAAATGCCATCACTTGCCCCAGTGGTGAGATAGATGTTATCTGGATCTGCAGGAACCCCTCCATCTCTCCTTTCAATATATGAAGCAACATCTTCACGGATGCAATTTATCCCTTGACTGGCAGTGTAGGATCCTGTGAAAAATACAAAATGAGATGAGAATTGATTGTACATCAGATTTCCTGTTTGCTAGCAAAACTCCTGAGCTAGTATTGGAGGGAGTAGTTTGTATGTAGGAGCCATATTTATATGGATGCCCAGAAGGGGTTTGCTTTTTCTTCCATGGAGGAGGAAAGGGAGCTGGTTTGTTCATAGAGCAAAAGAATTAATTTGGAAGCAGACAAATACAATAAATATCACTAAAATACAAAAATAACATACTGGATTGGTAAAAAGTGCAATTTCAAGTTTATTTTGCAAACTGGAGCAGCAACCCCATTTTTACTATCTTTCAGTTGCTTTCTTTATGTTGGAAGCACCCCTGAATGTTAAAAAACTCCTATTTAAGTAATGGGAACAAGGAACAGAGGTAGTACAATACCAATACTACCAATATAGAAAGGAGAGAAGGAAATAGAATAGAAATAGAATAGGAATAGAAAGGAATAGAAAGGAAAGTAACTTCTTTTAATCCATGATAAATACAAGGGTTTTATTTGCAACGTGAAAATAACGTATCGTTTTCTCCCACAGTCTGAAACCAAAATAATCCTAAACTGCTTCTCTCCTTCCCCCACAGCATCTCCCACAACCACTTTTCAGCAGAAATCTCTAGAATCACCCCAATCTCATGTGCAGTTTACAGAGCACAACTAATAACTGGAAATAAAATGAGATGTTAGATGCCTGTGTGCATCCCTGCTGAGAATGTGCAACAAATAAAGAGTAAAAATAAGCCTAGGTCAAGGTGAGGAATGAACTCAAGCTATGAAGCCTAAGACTGATGGACAAAGAAGTGACAAGTGTACATCTATTTTAGAACACTGTCAGGAAGCTGCAGAATCTTCTTTGCTTGTTGGGTGGAGTGGAATAATTATGCCTGACTTCACTCTCATGGCTCAGTTATCTGCTAGTAGTCTGCCTGGTAGGACTTCTGTGAAAGCATGATTTAAAAAGACAAACAACCTTTGCAAGTACTGCACAATTGCATGGGACAAAACGGTGATTCAGGGCATAAAGTCCCCTGATGTCCTAAATGTTTACTTTTACAGGACTAGAAGTTATATTGGGTCTGTACAGGGGCCTTTGGCCACAGCCAGGAGGATGCTGTAAAGGGAGGAGAACAAACCTAAGCTGTCCTTCTGCCTTGTGCTCCATTGGGTGCTGAGTCGTACCACTCTGAGGATATACAGAACATTTAATTGCACTGCACTTCTACACTTAATTGTACTCAGTTGATGGCTTTGACTGGAACCCGTGTTTGCACTGTGGGATGCAAATAAATAAACCCAACCCAAAAAGCTGCATATATTAATTATTTTTATATACAGGAGCGATGTCTCAAATGCCTGGAAAGATACACCAGTTATCCCACATGCAAAGGAAGTGGTGTCAGTAGAATCCCAGAGTGTTTGGACACAAGAGAAGCTGAGGACACATCTGAGCCTTTGTACATGGCCTGGGAGTAGCAAGACACAAAACCATGAGTGGGGTTTTGCCAAATGAACATTCACTGGAGGTGAGGGTATTCTAGTTCACTTCCAGAGGAAATTTCATATTCATATTAACTTTACAATTAATACCTTTAAATGGGCTGGTATAGATAGGGGTGTGACACTTCAAATGGCTTTGACCATATGTAGTGATTTCACCTTTGTGTTGGATTGACAAATTTGTTGAAAAATAAGGTTTTGAACACAACACAGTGGGACCAGTTTTTCATCTTTGTTTTTTCACAAGAAATGCAATTTCTCCTTCTCAGCCATGAAGAGAACAGCAGTAAGTGACTTCCATTCAGCAGCACACCCCTGTGTCTCTGACTGTGTGTTTTGGGTGCTGTACAGAGGCTGACGAGCTCCAGAGGCCAAGAGGAGGGGCTGACACACTGTACTGGAGACAGGGAGGGTGGAGAGGGGGCAGAAACCAGTACAGCACATCAGTAAAGTCTACAGTGGTTTTAGTTGTCAGAATTTAGAGGTATAGTTCTTAGCATAAATAATTTCAATTAAAAAATATTTGGACTCCAGTTACTTACAGAACCTCAATTTAGCCACTGAAATCAACAGGGTGTATTCAGAATTATCATTCTCAGATATCTACTGATATCTGAGTCAGAATCTACTCAGAATCTACTGATCTAATAGAAATTATGGGAAATGTGTGATCTTCTGAAGAAAAGGAACATATTTCTGAAATATTATGCAAGCCTGAATTCCTCACATCTTCCTCCAATGTGGGGCTGTGGTGTCCCACGCCACCATGCCCTTAAGGGGAAGGGAGCACCAAGGGCCAAGACTGATTATTCTGAGAACTCCTTCCACATCCCTGAATTTCAGAATCACTACAAAGAAAGACTGAGTCAAAATTCAAATGCATCACCAGTAACTCCTATGTGCCAACAGTACTATGTGGATTTATTGCTCCACAGTAAGACAGGAAACAGATTTGTTGAGCTAGAGGAGCTTCTCAGTTTTGATAAATGTGTTTTTAATGGTCTACATTAAAAGACAAACCAATACAAAGAAGGTGAAGATAAAATACATTCTGTATTAAGCTGTGTTGTTAGGAACAGTCCAAGCTTGAAATACTGCTAATACAATCACTATTTATGTTTTGTTTATTTTATTATGTTTTGTTTATTTTATTAAGTTTCACAGCACCTACTCTCAAAACATACCAGTGCAAATAGGCACTGCAATCACAAAGATTAAAAAATATGCCAATTACTCTAATAAATCCTCTGAAATGTTATTGTTTGCCTACTTGAAAGAAGGTAAGTGTGCCAGATTCTTTGCTGCACCCAGCAGCTGTAGCAGTATCTGCAGAGTAGAAATTCTCATGGCATTTGCCAGGTACAGGTAGGCAGCACAATCACTAGATAAGAAAGGAATTGTCTCTTCCATTTCCTTTCTACTGAATATGCAAAGTTTCTGCTAATGTGGATATGACATGTGCACTGTTGTAGGAACAGTGGTTGAAGAACAGAGCTCTGTAGTTCTTTCAGAGTTATTTTACCTTGGACAAATAGAACTTTGACACCTTCAGTTACGTAAAAGACCTTTCAGCAGTGTAGCTTTCCTTTTGAACAGGATTTTTACCTTGGTACCTGAGTTTCTGATACCCCAGAAAACATACTTGAACTGATGGTTCAAAATTAAGATCCAGGAGTGTGCACTGGATCAGCTGAGATGGACATACATTGTTTGTTGAGACCAGCATTACAGGGACAGCGGACTCCTTGGCAGAGAAACAACTGGAACTGGAGAAGATAAAACTGTACAACCCTCCACCCAGTCTTAGCAGGAGACACAGAGCCCTGGACGAAAAGATGTCATACCAACCAACAGAGCAGAGCCTCATTAGTACTCTCTGCCACTTTCCTGGTACAAAAAAACCTCAGCATCCCATTTAGAATGCAATGTTATGCCTGGATGTTATTGTGGCAAGGGCTCCTTAGATGTATAACCCTCACCTTCTCCTCTGTGACAAGTCCTGCCAAAAACATGCACCACTGATCACCACCTGCAGGTCACACTGCAAACCTGCCCCCATCAGCTGCAGTTACTGAAAGCATCTTTGTTGTTTCTAACAGCAACAGGAGCAACTGGAAGGGAGCCTTACCCAAGCTGTTTCCTCCACAGCCCTGCAGGATCCGCCTGGCGCGCTCCTTGGCGTCTTCGGGAAAGCTGGGGCTGTCCAACAGGTTTGGGTATGTGCACAGGGCCACTACCTGCAGTGCCAACAAAATGCCAATTGGCCACTTTACAATGCTTATTTTAAGCTGATGGTATTATGTTAACTTTCCTTGGGAATGAAGGTCACAAATACTGGCTAATTTAAAAGACAGGTTATTGGTGAAGAGTTTGCAGTTAGTTGTTTTTTTTTAAGGGTTGTGCTCTTTTTCTCAGAAGAGAAAAAAATCTTATCAGGTTCCAAGTTAAGCTATAAAAACAGTTCTGGAATTATTAACTATTTGTATTACAGACAGTAAAGATTCCAAGTGAGCTAAGCATAGTGCAAACACAGTAAAGCACAGTTAACTACTCCTATGTTATCTCTAAGCAGCTCTATCCTCCCCTCTTTGTGTATTACTAGCCCACTTTTATTGACAAGAAATCAAGACTTTAAATATGGAGCAGAACAGAGAAATACAATCAAATTGTGAAATCATAGTGGCATGTTCTAATAGTCCTTCCCCAAAATAACTTCCAGTTCTTACTGATTTAAATTCATGGGAAATATTTAATTAAAAAAAGAAGTGGTGATATAGAACACAGTAAAAGTAGAAACACAACCCAGCAGAATTAAGTTAATGAAGGAATGTAAGACACAAAGAATTGAGAGGTCTCTCTTGGGATCAGCTTAATTTATGCCAGTCTCTCTCGTTTTTATGCTTACGTGGTGTAATATGCATGGACTGTTGTCATCTTGTGGGACAATGACAATGAATTAATCCATGTGTGCACGTAGTCATGGGGAGAAAGAATTTCCCATTTTATTTAATAACATTGGAATAACCTGTAATACATTTGAATAATGTGTAAGAAGCTCAGGTCTCCCTAGTTTGCTGCATAGGTCAGTTTTATGATCTCATCACCTGGACCCTTTGATAAGACTTTCATCTGTCCTGCAGCTCTCTGAATTAACATTATTATAAATGGATGATTTTACATGAGGGTGTGAGGGATGCTCAGTAAATAAGATAATACTCATTTTAACCTTATTTGTGTTTTAGGAATAATATACAAATACGAATTCTGTTGTAATTTTTCCTAAAAGTTAACCTACCAATTAGCTTGCCCAGAGGTAAAATCTGCAAAATGAGAAACAGTACAAATAGTTGAACCCAGCTACGTGCAGATTTCGAAGTATTTTTTCAGATGAAGAAAGACTTCTGCTTTTTCTTTAAAGAGAACCACTTCCTTTCTTGAAGAGCATTATTGATAATGAATGTGCTGACTGATAACACAGAAGTGGCAGGAAAAAATATGGGTGGGAAATGATATGGAAACTAAGGAAAGCTACTGTGTTAAAAGAGGACAATCAGCAAACAATAGGACTTTGGCTCAAAAATGAACATTTTAAATTCTTTACAAAAGAACTATTTTAAATCTAATTGCATCTAGGGAATTATTTATACTAATACCTATATCAGACAGCTTTAAAGCATTCTAATAAAAAAAGAATAAATATTTCATAGTAGTCTTACCTGACGGAGGAAGGTGATTGGTCTCTGTCCCATTGCATGTGCATCTCCAATGTTGGCTTTAATCACTTCAGTAAAAGGTTTTTTGATTCCCTAGAACGGGATCATTCAGAATGTTTTGTTAGGGCTGAAGTAGAAGATTCTCTTTTAGTATCTGTCGTGTGGCTGTAACTAAACAGTGCCTGATCTCAGAACAGCTACAGTTTTTAATGTAAAGCTTAATGCATTTCTTATACAATACTGCCAGTAAATCTTAATTGGTTTACAGAAATTGTCTTGACTGTGACACATTTTAAATGATAGGCTAGCTTTTATTTTTTTGCTAGCTGAAAGTAAGAGACTAACTTGGCTCAAAACTAACATTGAAGTAGAAAAGATGAAAAAAAGGCATTTTAAATTGTCCATATTAGAGCAACTTCTTTGAAACTCCTAAGGGAGGGATGAATCAGTCAAGAAGCTAAAAAGACTTGAGGATATTTGAGAAACCACCAACAAAAGAAATCTCAAGACCTTTAGTTCTTTCACAGTAAAAACAGTAAAGATACTGCTTGCTTATTTATTTTGTACTTAGATTAAGTATTCCTTGTATGATTACCCCACTTTTCCATGTAGAGATGTTTCACAAAATATATCATAGTGAGGCTCTGTATGATAAACAGAAGAAGTGCTAAATAATCACCATGAATATTTAAAAGCTTCCTAGTCTCCAAAATCTGAACAGCCAGCCATTTTTCCTGTGAGAAACTGAATGCATCAAGAGAACACAGGGAAAGAAGTTAATGAATGTTGATTAGCAATCACAGTTCTTTAAAAGGCAAAATAAAATAAGGGCATAAAAAAGGCAAGGAACTGACTGGTTGAAAAAACCATCAGTGGTTTAAATAAAAAAGATTAACTGAAAGTAAAGGCCAACATTACAAGAAGAATAAGTGAGAGAGGCAATAATCAATTTAGAGTTGTTCTAATGTTTATTTCAGAGATAGTAGGGAGGCATCGTAATAGTGACAGAATTGTCATGGGGACTAAGGAACTGCAAAATCAGACTGATTAGTTCTCTGTAGAAAATTATCTATAACAACTTTTACTGGGTATGAACTCAGAAAGCCTCTTCCTGGTCCATGTATTTACAGCCAGTTATTGGATTTAGATCTACAATATGTGGCTGGCAAGCCTTAACTGATTTTTGCTTTTCTACCATGGACTATCTATGGTGTTGGACTTCAATGACAGACCAGAAGCCAGATGTGCAAATAACAATAATACAGGTAGTCACCAGGGTTACAGATTCCCAGGTATGCCAAGATTTGGAGGTTTAAGGCTGCACAAGTCCCAGTACCCCACTGGATGGATCCAGTCCATCATATATCTGAAAGCCCATGGGGATTTTTTTCTTTTAAAATTAATTATGGAGTTAGAAATAGCATTAGGGCCAGACAATTGGGCTTACATGATCCCAATTGAAAAGGGTCAATTTTATATGGCCTTACATTTAGCAGTAATTGAAAAAAACAGAAGTTCACTTAAAATAATTGAAAGTGACACACTGAGTCCATCAAGTCATTCGCTTTTATGCTTGTTGATCTAAGTGTCCCCCAAATTAAGCTCTAAATAATTAGAAATAGAGATGCCAGACAGACATTACACTTATCTGAGGCTGAAGTTTAGTAATTTATGAGTAATGTAAACAGCTAAAATTGTGTTCAAGCTATATGGGGTCCACTGACAGCACAACACTGTTTCATTCTAATTACAAATAAGAAGGAAGAGAAAGGTGTATATAGGAAAAGAATTTTGGTGCCCATGTCAGGTTTATCATAAATAATGTTGTACCTTATTAGCATTGATGCCATTTATATCTTTACTGGGGCCAAACTCAGTGTTTTTGCCATCACTGCAAGTGTAGAATCATCACCTACTCCACAAACCCCACACTCTCTTTGCTTCCCAAATGATGGACCTGGAACAAATAGCAAACCATACACAATAGTTCTCTCACCATAAACTCTTGTTAGAGAAGGAATACTGCATTTTCTGGGTGGTACACACAGTTCCCACATAGGCTTAAAGGCCCATGGTTCTCTTGACTAATTTATATTTCTTGGTCTCAGCTACAAGAGCTGTTGTCTTTTTTTGTCTTTCAAAACAGAAATGCTTTTAAATAACCTTTTCCTTCCCTGACAACGAGTTAAATGTCAGCAATTCTTTAGAACTGTCTTCATGAGACTTGCTATATCCTCTCCTAGTGAAATCTATACAGAAATTGCTATGGCCACTTAGTATTTTTCTATTACTTGATTTCTAGTCTCTCTATGGAAAAAAAATGGAGTATCAGAAGTTGTTCAAATTTAATTTGGAACAAAAAGTTCTAAAAAGTTCTTAAAAAAAAATCTAAAAAAGTAATTTACAACAAAAAGTCCCATCTTACCGTTTCAAAAATAGGAACAGAAAACAACAACAAGTGCAAGAACAAGTGCTGAATGTTAATGGGTCAGAGTGTCAAAGCAGGGATATCAGAAGCTGGCAGCAAGGGAAGTGTAGACAGTGCCTGTGACTCTGCAGATGGGTTCAAGGCAGAATTCTGCTCAGATCCTTCAGATAGAGCAGCATCAGTCACTGCCTACTTGTGTCAAGGTTTCTCCAGTGGTGATGGGTGCGGGTATCCAAGGGAAGGGTTATACCAAATACTTTTTGGAAGGTCTGTGGAAAGATCTGTGTGAAAGGAGGAAATGTGAATGTGATGCTGATAACCTCAACATCAAATCATAGAGCAGCAGGAAAAGGGCTGCAACAGGTCATGGATTTATTTCACAGCAGAAGGCTAAACAGTCTTTAACCATGGCAGCAGCACATCTGAGCTGAGCTAAGTTATGTCCCTGCAAGCCAAGGAACACACAGGGGGAGCAGGAACTGGGCCACTGGAGGTGTTTTGCTCTCCTGTAGGGATCCCCCACCACACCACACTTGCCTGTGTCTCATCCCCTCCCTCTCTCTAGGTGCAGGCAGCCTTGCAAGGTGTGTTCCAGAGGCAGTCTGGCTGCAGGGAAGCAGGCAGAGCTTTGCAAAAGGGAAGCTTGCATAACAGGAGCTCTAATAACAAACTCGTGAGCAGTAAGTTCCAGATTGATTCTCCTGCCTTGTGAGGAGGGTATAAACCACATCAAGGAGGAGAAGCAATGCCCAGCCCTACAAAACAAGCTCTGCTCCAGCCTCCTGCCTTTGGCGACACCTCACACTGTGCTCACAATGTGGTTCAGCTCCAGCTCAGAGCCAGCCAGGCTCCTGCCACCCTTCTGACAGTGGGAGCAAACAGATTCATGAGAGTAGCCCTTTTTTAAAGCTGTAGAAGCCATCTTTCACTTCCACATGTCAAACATGCACTGTCTTTTTGTAGCCATCTTCTGGATAATTAAAGGATTTTAATGGAATAAAAGAATCTTCCAGGATTTGGAATTTGCTCTTTAGAAATTGCTTCCTTCAACAGTTACTTCAGCCTCTGCTCTTTTTAGAGGAAATGGATCTTTTAAGACACTTCATGAAATCTGAAGCAAGCCAGACACAATTATTTTAACAATTGTATCTAAATATCACACAAAGTTGAAAGAAGGGATTTTTATACATGAACTAGAATTCATTGGTGCAAAGTCAATACAAATCTTTATGCAGTTAACCAGGTTTGGGGAAGTTTCCTCTTCTCTAGACATCCCCAGAGCCCCAGGAAACCCATCAGGAAAGGAGAACAGTATGAAATGATGAACTGTCTCTCAAGGAGAGAGTCATGGCACAAGAAGTGTTGGGAGAATTACTTGATCAAAGCAGCAATGTGATGCCAGAACAAACACCACCCCAAAGAACTACCATGAGGGCAATGCCCTGTCAGGACCTGCTTTGTCTCTTAGGAGTTTTAGTGCACCTGGAGGCTCCCTTTACAAAGGTACCATCTGACAGTGCTGGCAAAATGCAAAATACCACTGTGCCCAGAAAGAGTAAAGAAGGGCACAAACTGACCTGACACTTTGTTAAATCTTCAGCAAATTTCAAATGAAACCCATCAGTCTGGAGAGAGCATGTGTGGATGTGGTAATAGCAATAGGAAAGAATTGAAAAGAGTTCCCTTGAGGAGGCCACAAAAATGTGAGCTGCTTTTACTCCCAGAATAGAACCTTGATATAACAGCTATTTCTGAATTTCAGAATTTGCCTGCTCCTGGCTGCTCCCAATTGTTTCATTTCCATCACCACTGCTTTGTGCCTCCTCTTGATGGTTTTCAGGCACTAACATCACACTGTGAAACACTGCACTATTTCCTTGAGACTGCTTTTGCTGTGACTTGCACAAACAAGCTGTACAATCAGAGCTGGCAAACCCAAACATTTCAGCATAGCTGAGATCTATGCTGTAGTAGCCAAGTTGCTTGCTTGCTTTTCTCTCCCCCTCTCAAGAGGCCAAGAAAGCACTGCCCAGAGGCCCTTAACTAATTGGGACCTGAAGACCTGAATTAGCATTCCAATCTTTTTATTAAAACAGCTCACAGCAGAAAAATAAACCTGACCTGCTTACCATGGAGTAAAGCTTTGAGTTTGTATTATGCTTGTGTAATTCAAGCTGACATGAGCTGTTTTGGTGAGGAAGGAGAAGGCAAATTCTGGATTTTGACTAAAAAAGGCAGTGATGACTTGCATGCCCTCTCACAGCATATGAGATGTGAGGCTGACCATTAATTGGCAGATCTGATTCAGAGATTACAGAGCAGGACTTGTCCTCACGTTACTTTTGCCTGACACATTGATCAAAGTTGATTTGCATTCAGAATTTTGCCTATATAGATAAAGCACTAGATTTCATAACAGCATTAAATGACAGAATTAAAATAATGCTCATTAGAAAGTGATTAGACATTAAGACCCTCTTAATTTGAGGAGTTATTGGAAAAGGTCTATTTTAGAATAAAATTTGCTAATGTATTCAACCAGAAAATATCAAGAACTAGATTCTGTGGGTTGTGAGCTTCTGAACACATGATTTTGATAATTGTGCTCTTGAAACCAGTTTTCTTTCACCTTCATCTGCAGTAGTTTTTGCCCTCTTAAAAACCATGGGTTTTACTACAGATTCACTTATGTATGCAACATGTACAGACAACTGAGGAACAACAGTTCTGTCTTAATGAGGTCAGATGCTCTTGCCTGGAAGATACTTTCTTCGTGTGCACACAGTCACGTATTCAAAGCAGAAAATTATAGGATGGCAATTTAAGCTTAACATCTTTCATTACTGGGTGTACCAGTCAATCTTGTATCTTTTTCTTGGCATGTTAAATTATATTTCTGCACGTCATTGTCTAAATTGTGTTTTATCTTTCCAAAACTCCCAGGGACACAGTCAACTCACATTTACAATTAAGGCTGGATTCTAAGTCAGATTTTTTCTATTCATTTTAAAAACCTGCTGAATTAGTGAGGGAAAAAAAAAAAGAAAAGCTCTACAGTATTTTAACCAAAATACTTTAGCAAAAGCTGCCTGAGATTTCAGCTACCACAGCAGAAGGATTTCAGTAGTTTTATTGTCTAAATAGCAATGTAGGGAGTGAACAAGTGGCTTGAATAAACGTGAAACAGGAACCTATTTGCAAGAGTTATGCAAATGAAAAGCGTGGGCACAGGAGATGAATGTACATCCCTTCCACTGAAAGGGTAACAGCAAAATAGGGGCTTCAGTGTATGGAAACTGTCTAATGCCATTGAAGGGCCATGGCTATGTGTGCTATCTGAAGGAACTTCCTACATGCTACCAATATATCCCTGCACACCATCCCTCTCCCCCTTTCCACCCTACAATTCTCCTTCAGTAGCCTGAAAGTTTGGAAGGACCTTGTGTGCCTCACACTGAGCCAGGCACTGCTTCCAATGTTACCTGAGCTGACTTGTGGATCCTGAAGTGGTGTTCAATATGCACACACTTGGCAAGATGTGAGGCAACTTCACCCAACACAGAACTTGACATTATGTAGAACCCAATCAGGAATTGGGGTGAAAAGGAGAGTATATATGAAACATCAGAGTAACAGACAGATATGAAGGGATTTTCCATAACAATGTCAGTTAAAATTAGCATGAAAGCAAAGCAACAAATCAGGTATGTGTCCTGCCTGTGTAAAGACAAATTACTTTGTTACTCCTGATTAGGTAAAGAAAAGGGCTCTGTTCAGAGACTGCATTATTCTTGCATTGAATTTGTATTCAGGAGCAATTTTCTACTCTGAAATGTAATTAAAGTCAATACTCGATACTGTGGCCATCTGTTAGCAAGTCTACACAAAGGGGGTAGAAAAAAGGTCTTATTTGATTGAGTTCTATTTAGAACGTAATAATTTATTAAAATATGCCTATGTTCCAGTTTGCTTAAAAAGTTGCCAGAATCACCAAGGAAAATGGTGGAAATCAGTTCTTTCTGTCATCTTAGAAACCCAGAATCAGCTGATTGCTACCAATAGCAAAGGGGAAGAGAAAAAGGGTTTTCACTTTCGAAGCATAGCACAATTTCAAATTTATGGAAAAAAAAAAGTTCAGGAAAGTAATTCAATCACTGATTTTGCATCAAGATTTCAAACATCTTGAAAGACTTAATGTAGATCAAACCCCTGATTTTCCACCTAGATGAATACAGGTCACAAGCCAACAAAACTTGTGAAATCCAGTACAGCATGCCCCACCTGTATTGGGCAATCAATCTTAATCTGCTTTAATTGAGTATTTTACTTGTCACTTACACTGGCTTAGTCCCAGGCACGCGAGCTAAAACTAATAACTCATTTTTATTTATTCTTTTAAGGAATATCCCTTCAGTTGTCCAGTCAGAGACTTCTTGAGTAACATTTTAGTCCTTATTTCTGTGTGTACTGTGGAGTTACAGCTCCTGTTGTGATCATTTGCAGTTAATATAGAGAAGCAGCAAGTGCCAGAAAGAATAACAGAGGAGCTGCTCTTTGGGATCTGAGACAGCAGAACAAACCTCAAGGCAGATGAAAGCTTACACTGTGCAAACAGCTTCAAGTAGCTGTTTTATAGTCTCCATAACAGCTGTATGAGTTACACAAGTATGAAGAGTAACCCAGTGGAACCAAGTTTAAACAGGGAGAGCCTCTATCACATCTGATTAGACAATGGCTGCATTTAGGGTGCTTTTAGTTTAGAAACAAATTGCCTAAAGGCATCTGGGCAGAACAGGATGAATGCAGATTTACTTCACCCCTGCCTGTTTTTGTTACCCAGAGCCACTGCAGGGCTTCCACCTCATACCAGGGAGCCTGTGCTCTCCTGCCTGTGCAGATCTCCTTCCCCATTAGATGTAGAAGAGTTGTTATGGGGCAATTCTTGCTGTTAGTGAAGAGTGGCCATGAATCTAGAGGTGCTGTGGGGCATCCCCTTCCTCTGTCAACCACTTCAGCCTCTTCCCTTTATCCAGCAGTGTTAATTCTGCTGGCAGTGCTTGGCCTCACTCTGTGAGCTAAGATTGAGAGGGATGGGAAAAGCTGTGCAACTCAATAAAAAGGAATAAGTGCTGTTGATGTGTGAGCACACAGAATTAAATTTCAGACACACATGCATGCAAAAAATAGACCATTAGATAACCTGTAATTTTTCATTTATAAAGAAGCCAGGTATTACTCAACACTGTATGCTTTAGCAGACAGCTTGATTAAACAACAGAATGAATAACAGCATTTTTATCAGAAAAGCAAAGAGGAATGAGTAACTTTAGAGGCGTGGAAACAAGTAAAGTATTTCTGCTTCCTTAAGTTGATTAGTGTTCTCTGCAGATACAGTCTCAACTTTTGCAGTAATTCTGTCCTCTTTCCCTGCCAGCTGGGAGGTTTGTTTGCCTTACTTGTGTTAAAGCATACTCACCTCTAGGAATGCTGGTAGCCATTATCAATGGCAAACATTATTGCATGAGACTGCCTCCAGGAAAAAATAATTAAATGGAAAATGCCACATAAGTAGGCACAACACAAAACTGACATAAAAATCTTTTAATGAAGTGATTGGCAATGATTTGCTGTTAAATTTTTTCAAAAGTGCACAGTAGATTTTTCTCTCTGCCAGTGATTCAGCTGGTAACTGGAGTAAGCAGGGGACCTGGGAGGAGTTTGTGAAGGGCCTTTTATATTTATTTTGTCAAGTAATATGTCCTGTTCTGTGATGTTAACTTGAAAACAAACATACTCAGTGAGAACACTGGAAGATTTTATACTCTGAAAAACGCGTCCACTAGGGAACCTAGTTGCATAAACACAATGACACCTTTATAAACAAGTTTTAAGGCAAAAATCAAAACAGATGTTTCAAAGTTAATTCTCCATCACCATTCTGAAGTTTTAAAGTGAAATTCTGAAAAGAACAACAAAAAAAGAGAAGCTGTTCGTAAAAATTATTGAGTTATATGTAAATAGTTGATGCATATACTATGGTGAACTGAAAACATGCTTTACCTTCTAAAACAAGGGAAACCAAGTAACACGAAGACCAGAGAATTAATCACTTATGGTTAGAATTGCTGTAGCACATTTTTGTTCAAAGCACTTTACATGAACTAATGAAAAGGATCTTGCAGTACCTGTAACAAGATATTAGAAAGACTCTCTAAAGCAGTGACGGTAAGGAATAATATCTAAAATTACAGAAAAACTACTCTGCCAGATGCTTTATTCAAAACAAAATGAGCCCTTGTGATGAGAGGGGAAGCTGTGGTTTGAACAGTAGAAGCAAAAAGCCATGTCTGTATTGCTAAGGGGGTTTTAATTTTTTTTTTCAAGGAATAAGAAAGAAATATGAAGAACAAAATATAAGCACTGACTGATTCGGATGCTTTTTTTAGCACATACTGGCCCGGACCCTTAGGATCTGCCTCATCTGATCCGCCAAAGAGTACCAACCACCTACAACTTTGGGCAGCGTTACTGAGTGTTTGTGCTCTGAAGGTTTGTCCTCAGGCACCTCAGCTTCTAGAAGAAAAGGAGCACATTATCGGTGATCTCCTCAGACGACCCAGAGCAGCGCTGGGTGAGGCTGCCAAGTAGTGCCTGGGAGAGCCGGGCCAGCTCACCTGTCAGGAGCCCGGTGCCTCCCTGCCCCAGCCGAGGCAGTATCTCTAAAATCCTCATGAACGACTTCAACGCTCTATCAGTATGATGAAAGCTGGTCACTCACCCCCTTGTATAACACAAAGGACACAGGATTGCAGCAAAGGGTCAAAGCGGCCGGAGAAATGTAAACACTGCTTTATGGGGGTGTCCCGTATCTGCCTTAGGCAGGCAGTGACACCAGATAAACAGTAGCCGGCCAGCGGGTTCCTTTGTTTCGTGCCTCTGCCGCCTCCCGTGGGAAGGGGCGCGGGGCCGGGGGTCGGCAG
>JANPWX010000087.1:6063651-6126442 GCA_024734555.1 Trochalopteron elliotii
CAATCCGGTGACGTGGGCGGGGCCGGCTTCTCGCGCGCGGAGGAGTGGGCGGGGCTTGTCCTCCGTCGGGGGCGCGCGGGGCTCTTCCCGCCATCTCCTGCTCTGGCCACCTCCTCCCGCCGGCTCCTCTCTCCGCCTCCTGCCTCCCGCTCCTCCCGCCACCTCCCCACGCTGCTCCCGCCACCTCCTGCTCTGGCCGCCTCCTCCCGCCGGCTCCTCTCTCCACCTCCTTCGTCCCGCTCCTCCTGCCGGCTCCTCCCGGGGCGGGCGCTCCGGCCGCGGCCGTGTCAGCCCAGCCACGGCAGCAGCGAGCATGTCCTCCAGTAGGGCCAAGAAAGTGAAGATGGCCACCAAGTCCTGCCCCGAGTGCGACCAGCAGGTGAGCGGCTGCCGGCGGAGCGCTGGGCTGCGGAGGGCGGAGCGGGCAGACCGGCTCCGTGCGGCTGCCAGTCGGTGTTTGTGTGGAATAAATGGTCGTTGTTGCCTTTGCAGCTTCTGCATGGAATGTGGGTAGCGGAGTAGTTGTATTGTGCTGAGGGGTTTCTGCGCGACTGCAGAACCTCTTGTTTACGTGCTGGTGTTGTTTAGTAGCTGTGTGATCTGTTAAAAACACAATGAATTATTGTATAGGGGTGATTTATATAATGCAGTTTGCCCTTTGGATGACTGATGTGCCCAGGGCTGCGCGGGAGAGGGCTCAGAGGTGTCGTTTTCTCCTGGGGCGGTTCGGAAGCGGCGAAATCGAGACCTTTGGTGCAATTTCTGCCCGAAGTGCCCGCGTGAGCCCTTCGTGTCCCACTGCGGGTTCCTTGTGTGCACAAAATGGAGCTGCTCACACTCACTCACACACGAGCTGCTGTGCACCGCTGCCGTGTCAGGAGCTTGTCTCCGTTTACTGGGAGTGATGCGAGTGTTAAAAGCGGGCGGGTTCGTTCCGGCGGAGCTCCGAACAATGGCCCGGCGCTGCAGCGGCGGCCGTGGGGCTCGGCCGAGGGGCAGCGCCTGTCACATGCGCTCCTGGGGACATCGGCGCTCCGATGTGACCCTGGAATGTCACCCCTAGTCACTGGTTTAGCCATAATTACAAAAAAAAAAAAAAAAAAAAAAAGGCCTCTTATAATTTTTCTCTACTTGCATAGCTTTAAAGAGAAATCACGTTTTTTGTTCTGACTTGCATAGTTTTTGCAGTATTCCTACTCATCCTGGCACAGTTGGGAGTGCTGAGCTGTGTGTGGGCGTCGTTTCATGTTTTAACCAACAGATCAACCGCTGCAAATGCACGTTAAGCACGTCACTGAAATACTATTTCTGAGAAAGAAATCGTGAGCCAAGTTCTGGTTATTCAGTTGGTGAAAGGAGAAACGAAAACGAGGGAGAAGTCATATTGAGAGTGGTGGTGGTTTTGTTTGTTTTGGCTTTTTAAAATAAATGTAGTGAATGTCAAACTACCAACAATAAGTAAGCGAGCAAACGTAGGCTTTTTCGGCTGACGTGAAAACTGTCACTTTGTTCTGCACTTACGTGTATATCATGTTTTTAGGATTTTTTTTGTTTTTGTCAATGTAGATTTTCTGTTAGCAACTCTTCTGCGGCTTGCATGGATTTTATGTGCTTATATGTCCTGCCCCTGCACACATTGCTCATAGGACTTTGTTTTCCACTGCCAAATACTTGAGAGGGAGCAAGGAACTAAGGCCTGCAGTACAGGTCAACCCTTTGCAGAGTTGGAGGAAACTCTCATATAATTCCTAACTGACTGTGTTGTGTACTGGTGTTTCTTAAATTCTTCCATAAGCAAGGGCTTAGCATTTGTTTCTGATTTTTTCAGTAGAAGTGGCATGCATGGAAATATTTAGACAGCCACAATTATTGGAGTGAAATATTGAGTAACACCTCTTAGACTTCAAAACATTTTTCTGTTGTAATTTAGATAATATATCATATTTCAGTATTTTCACAATCAAAGCACAGCTCCATTAAACTAGGGAGCCTGAAATACTTGCAGTCAATCTGAGGAAATAATCATCACTTCTTAATTTAGCATCAGGTAAAATGTATTGTATGAGAAATTTTCCTTTTTGTAGGAAAATGTTAAAAAATGTGAAATAGTGTTTAGGACTCTGTTGCCTTAATTATGTTGCAGGATGTTATCAGTTTGGGTCTTCCTGATAGGTTTCAGTGATAAACCCCTTCCCCCAGGCCCCCCCACCCTCAAATGGTGCACACCCCTACGAGCTAAACCTGTAACACGAGAACAGTATTGTTCTATTAAACACAGCTGAGTTCGTTGAAAAATACTGACTCTGTTCCAGTCCCCTTGGGTGGCTTCGCCAAAGTGTTTTTTTTTGTTTGTTTGTTTGTTTGTTTTTTTTGTGGGTTTTTTTTTGGTTTTTTTGGGGTTTTTTTTGGCCAAGCCTGGAAAGGTAATTATTGGAGAGACCCAAGTGTTCAGGAATGGATTTAGCTGGAACTCTGTATCACCTCCTTTAAAGCACACACAAATTATCTGCGAGATAGTGGGGCTTTAGTACTGTTGCACTGACATATGAACAAGGAGACAAAGTGTGCACACAAGTCTGCTAAATTCTGACCTTTAAAGTTCAGTAAATCTCTATTGGAGTCGGTTTTGTTATGTCAGTGTCTCCATAAAGGGAGTTAAAATTTCCAGTTCTGCAAAACCTGTATCAAAAAGTCTGTCTGTAAGCTTTTTGTGGGGTGAAGTGCAGGAGTTCAGACGTGCTAAAGAAAGCAAAATAATTTGTTTATTCTGAGCAGCAGTTAAGTTCCCCTTTACAAATTCACATACTTATTTGATAGAGTTTTTTGAGTCAGTAGAACTTTGGAACTTGATTCTTCTCCATGTCTGGTTAAATTGAGGAGGCAGTTGTGGTTCTGTGCTCCTGTTTGTTTCAGTGGACAGTGACAAACTTGTAGTGACCTGTCTTAAAAGAATTACATTTGAGAAATTACCTCCTGCCTTTTTCCCCCCACCATCATGCTTCAGCATGACTCCACTTTAATGTGTGTTATTTAATCTCTTCCAGATCTCTGCCTAAACTTGCTTTGATTTGTGTTTTCAGTCTTAAACCTAATCAAAGCAACATGGTGTATTCCTTACTGCTCTAAAAGATCTCAAAAGATCTTGCACTGAGGTCATGAGTTTGGTAATTTGTCAGTGTTGCTTTTTAAAAATTGCTCCGAGTGGATTTTTGTTATTTTTCATATTAAATGTGGCATTTCTTGTTGTACATTGTTATTTTCTGGGGGAGCATACTGCTGCTATCTGCTTAGCTGATCAGAGGCACTGTATTCTCTCAAACTCCTGGGCCTGCAGTCAGTTCTTGCCTGGCTGGGCTGGGTTATTTGCATTTTGAATTAACGAGGTCCTTCTGTACCCACCCGGCCTTGTCTGCAGCGCTGGAGCAGAGTGTGTTACAAATGCATCTGTTTTGCTTCAGGCTCTATTGTGCCTCTAAAGCTGCTTCTCTCTAAAGGAGCTGCTTTCAAATGCTGCTGGAAGTGAATGCATTCACAATGTACTGACGGTTTTAACTCATAATTATTTTTTTTTTACAAGTAGAGGAAGCAAAACTGGAAATGTGTGACTGATTTGACTGCTGATGTTTGAGAGCTCTGAAGAGAAAATTGTAATTCTATTTTAATTCAGCCTTCCTTTAATGCTCTCTACTTTTCCCCACCCCCTTCCTGTCAGTCTGGGGAAAAGTAGTGCAAAGCAATCACAACAGCTGTACATTTCAAGCCTGATTTTTAACAACTGCATAAAGAAAAGGCCTGGTGAGTGATTTACAGCAGAATCTGGTTTTATTATGTTTAAATACAGTAACAGGACAGGCCATAGTTTGCAGTACAGGCTGAGTTTGAAGAGTTCTCTGAGGACAAAATGTGAGTTACTAAGTGTGTTTTTTTTCTTCATGGGACAGGAGTTTTGTCATAATACAAAATTATCTGAAAAATTTGTCTTTTGTTTTCCCAGGTTCCTGTTGCATGTAAATCATGTCCCTGTGGCTACATATTTATCAGTCGAAAACTCTTGCATGCTAAACGTGCTGAGAGATCACCACCCATCACAGGTAATACTTACAGAGGGGGGAGGAGGGAGCAACAGTTCTTTCCCCTTGTTTCCTGGAGGCAAAGATAGTGTTTTACTTCTCTGTGTAAGTTAACTGTTGTCAGCTCACTTTCCCTTGAATTTGTGCATGGTAGACTTCGAATATGTTGATTTTTCTTGAATTTTGGGGGGAGGAGGAAAGCTGGTGTTTCCAGTCTTCCTTTGTAGTCATGATGTTGGCATTTATTCTGTGTATGTTCTTGCTGCACACATTGATCATTATGCAAAATAACCCCTTACAGAATGCTTTTGTGTTAATCCTGTTTTGAAGCTAAATGCATAGAGGTCCCAAAAGGATCTGATTTCAGAGCACATGCTGATTGAAGCTGGATTTTCTGAAAATAAAGAATTGGTCATAATGTTTAATCTAAAACTGGGTGGATCTTGCTTCTCTCTCCATGATTAAATTTTTTTGTGCCTGACTGGTGTGTCTTTTGTTGATGGACACAGTAAGAAGTCAGTTGAATGTGCTTTCTGGCATGAGTAACATTCTCCTTGTGTTCATTTCTATCACTTCCTCCAGTAGTAGGAATTAGTCAGAAAAAGAGCTTGACAGGGAACATATATATTAAAAAAAACCCCAAAATCCTGACCGAAACTCAACAAATATCTGATCTATAATATCTACTTTTTAAAATTACTTGCTGGACCTATGAACTGGAATTCAGCTATTTGATGTTTTGTATCTGTGTTTTGAAGGGTAGCTGTAGATCATCACTTGTAGGAATTAAGTGACATTATGCTGACAACTGAACTTTGAAGGTGGAGGAGGTTAAGAAATGTCTGTGGTAGATTGGAAGTGTTGGTCAATTTTCTTTCCTCTTCCCTCTTTTTTGATAAAGTAGTTACCAAGTGAAGCTAAAGGCCATAATCTGGTTGTATGATTCAGCTTTGTACAGAGGAAGTGCACCAGGGGAGGCAAAATGAATATATGCTGGGGGCCATCCTGCTGGAAAGCAGCTCTGGAAAGTGCTTTGTGCTGTCAGTGTGACTGGCACTGGCAAAGGTTGTCCAAGAGATTGTGGAATCTCCATCCTTGGAGGTGCTCAAAAGCCTTCTGGACATGGTCCTGGGCAGCTGGCTCTTGGTGGCCCTGTGGGTGTGGAGAGGTTCCCCTGCTCCCTCAGCCTGGCTGTGACACTGAAATAGAGGTTCTGTATGAGCACTGGGAAGTGCTGTCCAGCTTGTGCCCTGTGTCTGTACAAGGCTCATGGGACAGCTGCAGCCAAAGGAAATCAGTTCCCCAGAGAGACAGCAGGAGACTCTGTGTGTCTGTATTGTGCTCCTAAGGTGACCACAACATCTTTCAGAAAATGTTCCAGTATTTTCAGCAGTGCAGCTCCTGTAGGGTGGTGCTGCAGCCTTTGAGTGCAGCTAATCCATGAGTGTGCTGTGCTGACTGCACTATATTTGGTACCCAAGCTCATTAATTCATACTTAACTTCCAGATAAAACTCATGTAAATACTCCTTTCTTTTTGTGACTTTGGTGTTCAGGAAAGCAGTTCACCTGTTCAGCAGTGAGCAGGAGGAGGCCTTGTCTCAGGCTGGATGTGGTGGGACATGTACACTGTGTTTTGTGGCATTTACTGACAGCACTGTTGACTCAGCATTCAGAAATCATTGTCTGAGCAGCTGCAGTGGTTTCATTGTTAGTGTCATAAGAAGCTCAGGTGCTGTGGTTTTTGCTGTATGATAAACCTTTTCTTGTGGCACAGTTACAATGGGGTGTCTTAAAGGCTGTGGTGTGCAGTTTGTGTCACCATCTTATTTGGGAAACAGCTTCTTGTGTACCAGCAAACATCTCATGCTGCAAAATGCTTTTGGAGTAATTAAAGGTTTGATCCTTGGAATCAAGAAGTGAAGTGTCCTCCTGGATCTGGCACCTTTATTTCTGCATGGATATCATGCAGATGCAATTGTTCTGTAAAGGTACAGGTGTCTGACCACTTTAAAGGAAAAGGCTGGTAGGGTGGGGTCAGCATTAAGAGTAAATGAAGAACAAAGGTGAAAACAACCCTGGATCATGCCATTTCTGTTCATTTGCACAGAAAACAAGAGTGAGGCCAAAAGGAGGCGGACAGAGAGAGTTAAGCGAGAGAAGATAAACTCTGCAGTAAATAAAGACTTGGAGAACCGAAAAAGATCCAGGTCCAACAGCCACTCAGATCACAGCAGACGAGGAAGAGGAAGGCCTAAGAGTGCCTCAGCAAAAAAGCACGAGGAAGAAAGAGGTATGAGAGCTGGAGAAATCTGTTTGTTGGATTTTCTGTTTGTATCTTTTTTTAATCAGTAAACCTTTATACTATTCAAACCATTTGACTAGACTAGTTCAGCCAGTACCTGATACCTTAATGTGGGGAAGGGACTGATTTGCATGTGTAGAAACCTCTGGTTTTATGTTTCAGTGTCTGATGAAACTAACTGCAAAGATCTAAATCTGTATTTTTAGCCACTGTATCAAGTTTCAACATGCAGGTTGAAAGCCATTGGACTGAAGTGTTAAGTAGGTTTTTATTTTGTTTTCTTTTTTTCTTTTTCTTTTTTTCTTTTTTTTTTTTGAGGTGCTGCTGCTCTGTGTCACAAGGACAAACCATATAATGACATCTCTTGTCAGAGAAGGGATTAGGATGACTGGATTACTGAAAAAAATTCTTAAAACCTTTTGAATGGCCAAAGTAAAACGGGCATCTTGAAACAATACTATGACCTGAATTTTGGTCCTGTGTTTCTGGAAGCAAGAATGCCTCTTTGCCTGTTAAGGTTCCTTGGTGGCCTGCTGGTTCTAATCATTATACAGTAAAGAGGCTGTTACATAGCTAGAGTAATTCTAGAACCCCTCAAGAATGTAACTGTCACTTAGGGTTCCTCTTGTTTTAAGAGCCTCATGACACTGCATTTGCTAGCTGTGTTTTTGGAGATAGTAATTTTAGACCTGAATTATGATTCCAAAACTTAGCATGGGCTTCAGAAGGTTGGAAGGCAGATAAAAGGGGAATAACAAGACTTCATACAAATATTCAGCAGATATTTTTCCTAAAACTCCTGAAGTCTTGACGTATTTCATGTGGCATAACTCAGACATGTAATTATTTCTTCCTTTCCACCTTACAAAAAAAAAAAAGTGTTAATCCATGTTGAAAATTCCTTTAATTTCTGACTTCTCAAAATCAATTTTGATATCTCTGCTGTTTAATATAAATCTGTTTCTTAATGTTTCTTTCATGTAAGAAAACAAGTATAAATTTGGATTTGTTGGGGTTTTTTTAGTGCTTTCAGTGAGGGAAGAGGAAGTGGAATTTCTTTTGTGTTTATTTTCCAGATGGCAATTGTTTTACTGTAATAGACATGCACTTTGTAGTATCTAATCTCTTCACTATTGGATATGACTTATTGATGTGTGTAGCTTCCCTGTTTGTTACTGACCCAAGCTGGACTTTGTCTGGTAGCTTTAGGATCCTTTTTAGGCATTTAACTGCCAGGCTAGTTCACACACAGCCTTGGTTTTTAAATTCCAGCAAGCTGCTTAGGTTGCCCTATAAAAGTGAATCTTTTCTGTCCCTTGACAAAGAGGAAAGCAACCAAAGGAAAAGATCCATTTTCTTAAGACATGTTTTATAGTTTCCAGAAAGCAAGAATTTGACAGCAGGAGGGATATTTAGGGAACATGTTTTCCTATCCAAAACCAGGCTGGACGTTTCTAACCTCTCACTGCAAACTCTGAAGTGTGACAATACTGCAGTGCTTTGAGGTGGAAGACCAGAGATCTGCATATAGTGGGATCTTTGCATAAGAGTGTGTGTGGTGTGCCTTTTCTTGGTGTTTTCTTAAAGTTGAATCTTACTTGAGAAGATTGCCTTCATCTTCTTGTGCTGTTTTTACCATCCCATTTCCTTGATCTTGTCATGGCTGTTTCTTCCTCAACCTCTTGTGCAGGGATTTGGCTCACACCTGTTTGTCATTGTCTTTGCCCCAGTGCAGCTCATCTTATTGTTCAGGAGTAAGTAGGCTTAGAACATTTTCTTACTTCTGGTTATGTCAGACTGTAGTGTGTAGACCACTGTGATGATTATCAGGCAGATTAAAAAAAAATGATATATAAGGCTGTCATAGTTACAAAAATAAATTCAGCTGGGAACTCATCCTTTTGTAAGTTATTACTAAAACAAGTTAATGTTGACCTCTCCCTTTTCAGGTTGCTTTCAAAATTGAAACTACTGCGTGTGGAGTAATTCATATGATTTTTAGAAAATTTTATTCCTTTACCACATCTGCTCCTTGGTAGTGTTGTTTGTGTATATTAAACAACTGTAATTCTACCACAGTTAAGGTGGTTTTTGTGTGAGTGGTTGCTAGTCCTTGTGGCAGTCTGTGTGTGTTGAAAGTCAGCTCTGCAGTGCAAGATGTCAGTATCTTATTTCCTTGCCTTTGTATGTCTTGAGGATATTTTGGGTACGTGTTACTTGCCACTGGAGGTTGTGCTTTTGCCCCAAAGACTTGAAAAGAAGCCACTGCTTGCATGGGTGTTTAAACATTTGGTTCCTGATGCATTTGTAGATGGAAAAACAGGCAGACAGAAAACACCTCAGTTGTATCAATATGGAAGAGCAGATTATCTGTACATTTGAGGAGCAACCAGCTGTGAAAATTTCCTTCCTAAAGACCCTGGTGAAATCTGTAGCTTTGCTTCCTTGCTTGTCATGCAATTCCATACACAGTGTGCTTGTTCCCAGTTATGTCTGTGCCTTTGACTGGTTCTTTTGTGTCCGTGGTGACTGCCTCACATTAGAGCAAAGAGCTGCAGCAATTAAGAAGAATAGAATGAGCAAAAAGGCTTTTTAAAGCAAGGTATTTTTTCCTACAGATTTAGCAAGAAGGAATGGAGGGGGAGGAAAGAGGAAGCAGATGTAGATTGAGGGGATATGGCAGTACTGGGACCCAGAAATTACCCTATCATGTTTCAGAGCCATGTGATGACCCTGGAAAATAGGAACTTGTCCCTGCAGCCTTGGCTTGTCAAAACTGTAGTTTAATTTCTGTGTCAGATGTACTACATTGTGTTTTGAAAATACAAACACTCCATAATAATTTGGTTCTAATTTTGTTGCAGAGGTGTATTCTTTGTTTTGCTGTGTGGGGCTGTGACACACATCTAGACTGGTGCCCATGTTGCCTTGTTATCTGGGTAATAACCCTGATTGTATTAAAGCAAACAAAAACCCTGACATACTGGAGGAAGTGGTATTGGTTATTCTGAAAGAGGTGACCAGCAAGTAAGTCTCAGTAAGAGCAGCAGACTGGCTAAAGCAGACTTGTTACTGAGCAAGCCAAATCTTCATAAAGGTATATACATACATTTCAGTATCCTGATAAAACTCAAGCTCAAAACATCTTCTTGATGCAAGTTTTATTTTTTCAGTAATTTCCAGCTGCATTACTCATACATCTGCTTGCCCAGTGTGCATATTTGAAGTAACTTGCTATTTTGAAAAATGAATCTGTACAAAATTTGTGAAGGGGGAGCTCCATATGTGATTTATACATAATCACTGTTTTAGGGGCTGCAGTATAAGGGGGTTGTAGGAGATCTGGGAATGCAAGAGACGTGATCCAGAAAAACTATTTTTGCCTAAATAGCCTCTTAGTTGCATAGCAAACCCCTCTGGTTTTTTGTTTTACTGTCTTGTAGAAACACAATACTGTTTTTCTTTCTTTTGCTCATAATAGAGAAATGAGTCAGAACTAGTCTCAGATAAGACTGAAGTGGAAAGTTTTCAGTGTGTGTGGAAGCTGTGCCATCCTGGGAGTAGTGTATGATAAAATGTCATGCAGGTGTGAACTCTTCACTTGTTACTGATGAGAACTACAGTTGTCCTGAGAGTGCATGAAGCTTGCACACCTGTGTTAATCCCTCATGCTCTTTGATATCAAGATTTCAGTAAGCTGAAGTCTCAGAATAAGGCTGATCTGGGAGGACAGGGAGGAAGGGAAATGAAGAAGTCCACAGTCTGTTAACAGCAGCCAGGGCACAGTGCAGGGGGGAGAATTTTTAATTTTGCTGGGTGCTGATATGTTCAAGTTGTGGCTGGATTTGTTTGGATCAGGAAGTATGAGACAAGGGGTGGAGCTTAGATATGAAAATAGAAAAGGTTAATGTGGAATAACCAGTGTGTGTAGTGTCTGTGCTCAGAACAACTCCCAGCATTGTTAATTTTTCAATGGTGAGAGGGAGGAAGTGGAGCAACCCAGAATGTACATACAGACACTGATTTGTCTTAAACTGTGGGGTAGGACTGGCAGCAAAACTCACTCTCAAGCTCAATACACTAGAGGGTATTGCCTTGCTTAGCCAGGAAGTCAGCAAAAAGCTGGTTTCTGCTGTTTCTGTATCAGTCTTACATGAGAACACAGTGGTAAAGGATTTTGGAGCTTTTCCCACGTAGCTGTGGAACACAAGCCCTTGATTTCACATGCAAGGCAGTCTGCTGAGGTTCTCTCCACAGCTGTAACACAAATGTGATGCCAAATCTAAACCCATTGTGATGAATGTGAACCCACTGAAGGGTAACTGTGTGGAGATAGGATAAACTGGGATCTTTTCTCCTGATCATGCTTTCTGTTATTTCCAGTGCTGCCTTTTCTTTGGCTTTCCCATGCTAGTTTAGGTGTCTTGGTGGAGCAGTGGCCAGAGTGTGGATGTGTGTGACTGTGTGTTAGTGAGACAGAGGGGTCTCTGATGAGCTTTGTGTTGTGATTGGAAATGAGTCCAGGCTGCTGTGGAACCTGGATTAGAGATGGAGTTGCACAGCTGAAAGCTCTGAATGTATTTCCCTCTTCCTTCTGTCTACAAGCCTGGTCTTTTGCTGACAAAACTGTTTCTTTGTTGGCTTTATTTTCTTAACAATTTGTGACAGCTACCTGTGTCTAGCTACACTGGGATAGAACTAGTCGTGATCTGGAGGAGATGGTATTTATGAAAGTGGTGTTTCTCAAACTGTATTATTTTATGAATTTTTCTAGTGTAACATAGTTTATTTGAGCACTGCAGTACGGAAACTTTTTGATGGCTTCCTGTTGTGTGTCTGTGGCATTGAACCAAGCTGACATCAGCACAGGGAGCTCAGGGGCTTTTACTTGCTCAGTGAGGTGTTAGCATTGTTCTACAGCTGGGATAAGATGGAAAGTCTGCAGTGTAGAAAGTCCAGAAATGTGCATGATGATAAGTTTGGAGCCTGACTTTATCCAAGTATCTGCTCTTTGGCCTTTGACACTGTCAGTAAACTCTTGAGTTTCTTTCATGTAGTTGTAAAGGAAAGGGGCAAATCTTGTGTCTAACAGGATATTGTAAAATAACTTTGTTTTCTTGGATGGGAGGTGGTTATGTAAAAGAAAAAAAAAAAAACCCAAACCACTAAACCCAAAAAAAGTGAAGGAACACTTGAATACTTGTTTATCTTTGTGTTAACGACTCATTCTTCCTCCTTCATTAAAGAAGAAAAATTCAGTCATGCTTTTGGCTGACTCATTCTGTGGCTCTTCCAGCACCTTTGTGTGCCTCTATTACTTCCTCCTCTTTTTTACTCCCTCTGTGCATAGGAGTTAATTGTCTAACTTCTACTAATGCCACTACTTCACATAAATTACTAATTTCTGTGTAACTTGCATTAACTTCGAATAATGGAAAAAGCTTCTAATAGTGACTTTTTTTTCTTCTACAGAGAAACAAGAAAAAGAAGTTGACATGTATGCTAACCTTTCAGATGAAAAGGCCTTCGTATTTTCAGTGGCCTTGGCGGAAATAAACAGAAAAATTATCAATCAAAGACTTATTCTGTAACTTGTGAGCACAATCTGATGCAGTTTTATGCAGGATGGCTAGCAGATTTCCAAGGTGCCGTGGACTCTTGGAGAGTGTGTTGTCTGCACCAACAAGGACCATAGCATTTCCTGTTAAAATTCTACTCCTGGCTTTGGAAATTGAATTCTGTCTCTACAAGTCAGAAAGAAAGTGGTCACAAGATTGTGCTGTGAAAAATCAGAAAGCAGATCTGTTTCATGCCTTGAAGACAAGTGCTAGACAAATGCACAGAGAGACTGCACCCATTCCAGAGCACTTCTTTTGAATTTGCTGCCAGAAATGCAATATTTTAAATATTTTCAGAAATAAATGATTTTCCTTTAAAATTATATATTTCAGATTTTTCAGCTATATTGCAGTTTATGTATGTACAGTTCACGTAACTTTTTAATAAATTGATATTCCAATATTTTATTGAACTGAGAATTAAGTACATTTGTGATACTCAGGGTGTGTTGGTTTTAATCCTCTTCTAAATCTGGTATTCATCCTAGGTATGACTTCAGTTTTACATTTTTTAATAGGTGTGATACAATTCTGGTAGGAAGCAAATGAAAGTGGTTTAATTTGGGAGGATTATTTTGTTAGACAACTTCATATTTTTTATGAATTATCTCTAGAAAATAATTTCTTGCTCCATAGAGTTGTGTTTTAAAAATCTCATATGTTGGGGGTCAGACTCCTGTTGTTTGAGAGCCAAGCACTTGTTTTGTAACAATTATTTGCTGAGTATCTGCCTTGTCCAGCTGGTAAGTTCTTGTCCTGTGCTCTTTCTTAGCCCATTATTTACTGGAGAGGCATGAAGGAGAAATGTAGATCTGCACTTGGCAGATACTAGTCCTGTGACTGGTATTTCCAGAACTCAAGGATGTGGTAGTTCCTTTTACTCCCTGTGGCTTCTGTCTGTCTTTTAAAAGCATAATTCTTATTGGTATTGTGTTTGAGTTGCTGACTGTAAACACCAAAGCAAAGTCTACCTGAGTGTGCAAAAATGAGCTGTTTTGGTAGAAACAGTTCTGGAGAAGACGTTCAACAAAGTAGTCTTTCTTAAAGTGGTACAGTGCAATTTCAGCCAAAACTCTTCCTTTAGGAGCTATATGGGGGCTTTATTTTTCCAAGAAAAAACTCCAAAGCCTCAAGCTGTGTTAAATCCTGAGGGAGGAGGTGTAGGAGATAATTACATTCATAAAATCTGACACACTGGGGTTTACACACCTTTCATTTTTTCTGTTGTAGAAGGGGGAATGCAACTAAATGTCTTTCTTTTCAGTATTACTGGTGCTTTTCAATATCACATTGAGGAATGAGAATATCCTAATGAGGTTCAGCTACAGAAGTGATCTCTGGGTGGAAGCCAAGGTGTTTATTAATAAAGCTGGACTATCAAATACTGGCTGTTTATTAGTTACTGATTAACAGAAGGAGCTGTGATGGCTTCAAGTTAAGCCACAAGGCACTGGTCAAATGCAAACTGTAAGTAAAAGCAGGAAGCATGGAGACTGGTTTTTACTTCTTAACTCCTAAGGAATAATTTGCATCCCTATTAACACTGGATGAGAGGGATGGTGTGGAAATGTGCTTAAGCCACTAAAACACATTTGTCTTTATTCCAGTAAATGAGAAATTGCAAATACAAGACTGACTTCTCTGCATCATTAAACTTGTGCTTCCCAGAACTGTAGCCTGTCACAGATACCAGAAGTAAGGACAGATGAGTCAAGGATAGAGAATATGTTTGCATGGTAAGTTGTTGAAGTCCCAGTGACAAAAGGGAAGTTCTGACTTAGGGATATGATCAGGCTGGTGCTGCCTCTGTTGCTGGAATGGGATGTGCTGTGTTAGGAAGGGACAGAGGGAGCTGCCAGGGCTGTCTCTTTGGTGCTCTGACCTGCTTTCCTGCAGGTTTCCATCTCTCTCTGCTCCTGTACATGGAATTGGTTACTGTCACAGGACTGAAGTTAATGGTGGATGTGACAAAACTGTAAGTTAATTTCTACATTTAGATTGGTGCCTTTTCCAATCAGTACTTTTGGAAAACACATTGGTATACCTCAAATGTGCAAGGCCATTTTGTCTCCTCTGGTGGAGGCTCTCCTCAAACAGAGGTTGAGTTCTATTTCTGTATTTCTTCTCTTTGTATTCCCCAGGTCTCTTCTGTCATCTCTTTCCCACATATCCTGATGCTACTGTTCTTCCCCTGAGGGCTTCCAGTTTATTTGAGAAAGCTGTGATGGAAGCAGGTGGCCTTGAAAACACCCTCAGGAAGGAGTGGGTCTTTGCCAAGGGATCTGGCAAAGCAAGAAACCTGATTTCTCTTCCCACTAACCAGAAACAAGCCATCTTCCCTATACAGACAGGACATTTCAGCCTCTTCCAAAAGCCCTGGTGACTGTGGTGTGCCAAGACAGATTTCTTGGAACATATTCAGTAACTGAGCTGCAAAGTGTCTGCTTTGTACAAAATAGGCATCAAGATGATGGATCCAAGAGCTCTTTTCTTTTGTGTGTTAGAGATGATCCATGGGTGGAACACTGGCAAATCACTGTAGATTAGAATTGTAAATTGTATTTGTTCTGGGTCTATGAAACTAAAATAAAGCCAAGTGACAGCTGAATGATGAAAGAGTAAAATTCTATGTACTGCAGCTCTGACTTGCTTGGAAACTGCATCGTTTCTGAGAAGCAAGAAGAAATATGGTAAGGCTTCAGGAAGTTGCTTATGTGAAGGGTTTTTTGTGATTCTAGTTTCAGTGTAAGATTTTAGGCTCTGCTTTTGACTGTCAGTGTGGTTCTGGCTGATGTCATTTGTTTCACTGCATTTTTTGTAGCCTGCAATCTCACACAGAAAAATAGTCTTTGAGCAAAAGTGAATTAGGCTGCAGTTTTTTAAATGAATGAAAGAAGATAAAGTGGAATACCACTGCATCTCTGTACATGTTGACTTGCCTGACTGGATTAACTGTTGTGGATTAAATAATTAAATAAACTAAAATAGTTTAGGATTGCATTGGGAGCTGTCTGTTTGCAAACCACCTTTTAACAAGCTCTGCTTTCTGCCACTTCTTTTCCTCTTTTTTTTTTTTTCCAAAGATCTGTGCTTCCAGTGTTTACAGCTTTGTGTAATAGCATGTCTGACCATGGAGTGGGCTCACAGCTCAATATTTGGCCTGAGATGTCTCTGCATTTCCTCTGCTGTGCTCCTAGATGGCAGCCGTCTTCTAAACAGCTCCCTGGTGTTCAGGCATTCTCTCCATGGAGACCAGGAAGAGGGGAGTGTTTAGTTTTCAGTGAAAGCAACCTGAAAGATGATTTTTTCTTTAGAACATCACTCCTACCTGACATGGAAAAATAACATCCTGCTAATGGGTGTTACTGGCTGTCTGCACTTTGCTTCATCAGTTGTGTGGGACATCAGTTCTTGAGGTGTGAGGGCTGGTAGAGTTGGATAATTTGTCAGGACCTGAGAATTCTGAACTTTAAAGTGGCAATCAAATAGAAAATGGTTTGAGGAAACTTTTCACCTCCCCTGGAAGCCCACTGGAAGTTTTCTTTGGTCGAATTTCACAAACATCTTTTAATTGTCCAGTTTTTTTTGTTCTGATGCTCTTACAGTTGATTAAAAGAAGTTGAAATTGGGACAAGGTATTGGGGAATACTTTGCAGATTATCATTGACCTCTGGTTGGGCAGGATTAATTGAAAAAGACACTAAAAATGAGATACTGGCTTTGAATATCAGACCCCAACCAATGTCCTTAGGTTGGTTTTACATAGTGCTTTTTGCTTTTTTTTTTTCCTTTGTAGCTTTTCTAAGTTTTGGGTTTTAGAGTGAAACAGTGATCATGTAGGATATTAGCAGCTCTGTGTCTGTTCCTTATATCTTGGACTGTACTTGTATCTTGGTTGCAGTGGTGGTAGGACAGCTCTAATAAGTGATAGAATAATTTTGTTTCCTCTTTTTTTAGGTTACCACTTTCTAAACAGGTCACAGAATTTTCAGTCTGATTGTCCCAATGTTATAAATGATTAAGCAGGTTTTTTGGTTGAGATGAAGATCAGTTTTTCTGCATTATGGCAGATCAGACACTGTGATTTCCACAGATACTGTGAGTTCATAATGAACTAAAAATATCTGTGAATCAATGTACTAAAGTCTTTGGGTTTTTTTTCCCTTGCACTTACTTTAAAAACGTTTCTGGCACTGCCAGCTGTTGGTTGGGATGTGCCATCCAAGTAAGAGGCAAGGAATTGATTAGGCAGGAGGCAATAAAAGTGGATAAATCTCTGTATTTCCTTTTTTCTGCAGAAAAACCTAAACTTGCTTTCATCAAAGTTGTTTAAAATTTCAAGCCCAGAACATGGTTCACATGAATTATTTGGTGTCATCATGCAGCATTTCCCCAGGAAAAGGTCAGGTACCTCTTCTTCATCTTCCTCTCACTCCCTCCTGCTGCTTTTTCTGGTGCTTCTTAACTTTGTACATCAAACTTGAGCTCTGTGTTAGTTTACTGCCTTTGGTCTTCTATTATGTGTTATTTCTCTCCATTATAATTTACTAATTTTGTTAATAAGAGTTAAGAATTAATACTATTTTTAATCCTGGACAGCGTTGAGGACCATAAAATGCTGTTAAGAACAGTGAGAGTTCCAGATACCAAGAGATACAAATATTAATAGTCTGGCAGTTTACCAAGTTTCTGTGGTTTCTGTTTTGTCTTGGAACAAACAACTTATGAATATTTAATGGAAAATATCGTGCTAATAAAGAGAAATCTTCAGACTTGAGGTCAGAGTTGGTTCATTTGGAGAAGTTGTGGAGCAAAACGTGTCTTTGTGTGTGTGGCCACGTGAGCAGGTGTGATGGGAGGTTGGAGTGCTGCAGTTGGAGTCTCTGCTGTGAAGGTGCTCTGGGGCCCAGCTCCTGGTTCTCTATTCCTACCAACACCAGAGAAGTGTTTCAGGGGCAGTGAGCTCCATGGAGTGACCAAAGAGGTGACCCAGGAGTTCTGGTTTTCAGTAAAATTAATTAAGTATTTTACTGGCACAGAAGTCTGCAGTGTATTTGAAAATAGTGTTTGTTGGTGGAGTTGACCTCTTTGTCAAATAAAAAATTCTGATGTGCTAAAGGGCATTTTTAAGGAATGGCATAGAGTTTACTAACAGCAGAGTTCAGGGATCTTTAGGTCCAGACTTGTCAGAACCTGCATAAGAGTGCAGTAGGTATGAAACCTGTCTGTGAAGCCACACAGTGTCCTGGAGGGGCGCAGGGTTTGTTGTAGAGTCAGAGGGAAGGCAGGAGTGTAAGAAACTCTGGGAAGGAACAGCTCTTGATTTTGCATGATCCTCTCAGCTGGGGACTATTAAAACTGTGAAACCTTGGTGGGTAAGCTCAGGTGAATGAAGTTAGAATAAGGCTCAATTTAAGTTCACTGAGGAACTGTGGACTGAGGCTTAAGGTAAAAGTGCCTTTTATTGTAGTTTTCTGGAGGATAGAGACTGTTCCCTGTCATCTTAGCAAAGATCTCTGTTCTTTAGGACAGAGCAATTCCAAAGAAGGAAAAGTGGTGCAGTAAGTTAGGAAATGCTCAAGACAGAGGTATATTGAGTCTTGGCCGAGTACTGATCCAGAGCCTCATCCTGAGGTAGTTTTACCTCTGATTGTGTTGACAAATGAGAAACTAAATTGGAAACTATTAAAAAATGTGATTTTTAATTGCACAACTAGAATTCCCTACTAAATTGTGTGGACAAATCTGTCTTAAGATTAGAAAATGAGCATTAGAATTTACTTTTAAGATTTTTTTTTACAATGGCAGGTCTTGACATCTGGTGAAAGGTTTTCAGAAAAGCACTTTTAAAACAAACTTTTTATTTAGCTGAATGATCACAATTATTATTTCTAACGCTTACAGAGAGGAGTGTTTTGAATATAGCACCTCAAAGCAGTGTATAATGGGCTGAGTGGAAATGGAGCAAGAAGCCTAATTTAGATAAATACTAATAGCTGCATTCTGAAATCCAGCCTGAGTGTTCTGACAGGGAAAAGTGTCCTGCAGCATTAGGTTTACTCATGAGTCTGATCATCTCCAGATCTATTTTTCTTTCATTGTTGCTCACACCCCTTTTTAAGAAGATTGGGAGTCTCATCCAAAATATTCAGCTTATATTTCCTGACGCTGAGCGAATTCCAAACGTGGCAGCTGTGGTGCTGTTGCTTACAACAGTGGCAGGGCTGGCTCTGGCTCACAGTTCCTTAGCAACAGGGAAGCTCACGTTTGCTTACAGCTCCTGCGTGTGCATCTAAATGTAGTTCTGGAAAAAAAAGAAAAGGTTAAAGGAGTTTGGAAGGGGAAACAGATACTTCAACAATTTGTACTGTTCAGTGCTTGAGACTGATGGCAATGGTACATAGGAAAATTGGTCTCAAAATATTTGTCTTTTAAAATCTTCATTAGGCTGTTAATGTATTGCAAAAATTTGAAAGCCAAATGAATGGAACCCTACTCTGTACCAACTAAAGAAAGATGAAAAATAAAAACAGAGCAAATGGTAAAGAGCAGGGGGACATGTTCTGTTTTGAATGCCTGTGTTAAAAATGCATTCCTTGGAAACAAGAAGATTTGTTATTCAAACACTGAGAATCTGAGAAAGTCATAGAAATTGTTTTGTGAGACTAACAGATGGGTTGAGATTATATTAGATTAATTACTACTGATGGTTGATTGTTGCTTGTCAGTTTACCAGTGCTTTTTTTGCTGATCAAGCTGTGAAATCTTAATGGGTTTTTGACGGCTTGCACTCTGTGACTGTAGGATTAGTCAAAAGCACAGTGACTTAAAAGGCCACTGTCAGACTGTGGATTGGATTGCATTGTGATTACAGTAATGTCAGTTTCTGGGGTTTCAGACATGCACTTTTCCTTATTAGCCAGCATTGGAGCTGCAGTGGGGTTTCCTTATATAGCAAAGGCAGGAAGGTGATTGCAGCTGGCTCCAGACAGGAGGGGGAGGCAGGACCAGGGAGAGCAAGCCAGGAATGGAGAGGGTAGGAAAAAGACAAGCTGGACTTGGCCAGGGAATGGAGAAAGGTCTGATGATGGGAATTAACAACGAGAGTGACGTGGAAAGCTGCAGGATATCACTGAAGGAAGCAGTGCATTGTTTCAGCCTTGGGGAGAAAGGCAATTTGGAGAGCAAGGAGAGTGACTGGAGGGGTGCTGCATTTGCAGAGGAGTAAGGATACTGCTATTCCAGCTGTTCCCTGAGTTGAGCAGTTCCTTTATACCTAGAAATTAAGTGGCTGGAAAAAGGAGTTCTCCAGAGGCTGTGTTCTTTTGTTCCTGTGTTTGGTGTTCCCCATCTGTACCCTGACTTGTGAGTTTACTGGGTTTTTCTGTGGGAAACAGATTCAGACATGATATGGAAGGTGAACAAGATCCCACCACCACTGGGAGTGGGATTGGGAGTGTTAATCCTTGTTTCTCAGAGCCGAGTCAAAATGAGGAAACATCTTGTGAGGAGGGTTTTTGAGAGCTAGAATGAACCTGGTTAGGGGACAGTGATTTAAAGACAGGGGGAAAAAGTCATCGCTCCAGGCTGCCAAAGTTAAAGTATAGCTAAAATACTTACCTTTCAATTTCAAATTCAGTCTAGAGGATTCTATAATTCTGATTTCTACATGTATATTCATGTGCTTCATGTGTACTTTCTGGGGCTTACTCACTTAAATGATGTCTCCTCTAGTTAATGGACCATTAAATGAGAGGCTGTAATTACCACCTCTGTGGCTGCCTCAGAGTGGGCAAGAGGAAATGTGTTAATTCTTTATAAAAATGACAGGATAGTGCATGTGCAGAATAGGAGCTTGATAAAAGTGGCTCATCCCATGCAAGTGACAGCCTACTCATCCCATGCTGGGAAATGTGCCTGGTCTGCTCCTCTCCCTGCTGAAGGCTTTTTAGAAGGCAAGTAGAAGAATGATGTCAAATACTTTTGTTTCCAGTTACCCCTCCATGTTTTAAACTAACAGGCTCTTGAACATGAAATCTGTACTGCAGCCACTTTTACCTTTTGTAAAGGTAAAATGAGAGAAGTTTGTTTTTCCTTTTGCTTTTGCTGTTCATTCCTTCTGTAGTGGAGACTAGAGGGATACAGGTGCTGACCTGTGTGCCAAGGCTCCGTGTTTCACTGAAGGCAGAGACTGCTACCCAAAAAATGGCCCTCATCCTTAGAAGAGAAGGCTTCAATCTCTTCTCCTTTGGACCTTTCTTCTGACCATCAAAGCCAGGTTTGCTGTGTAATGTGGTAGCTCTCAATGCAAAATCATCTAAATCACCCACCCATGTCTGCCAGAAGACAAAATACCTATTGAGTCACTTAATTTGGTTTCTTCATGGTGGTTGTAGCTATTTTCAAGTCTTCCCTCTGTAAGTTGCCTTTTGTGAGTTTATTCAGCTGCAGACATTATATGCACTTGCTTTGGCAGCTGGAACAAAAGCAGAATAATGACAATTAAAATTGCTGGCAGTTGTATTTGTGCTTTGCAGGCAGGATTCGTTGTAGTGCAAATCTTTGTGGGCTAATGAAGTTAAAGCAGGGCTTTAGATAGTATTCTTTTAAACAAAAGCAGCTTGCCTGAAACTGTCTCTGCTAGTGTTTTCCTTCTGAAACAATGAGAGAGAATGCTGCAGGTTTAAAAATGGAATATAATTTATGAGGCTTCTAGCCTTGGGCATGAGTCCTTGTGTAACTGGAATTTAAAATCCCAAATGAATATTAATGAGGTGGGGAGGCTTGCAGACCTGTCCTTTAATACTAATCCATTGTGAGTGGAGCAGCTCTAGCAGTGAGCTGATGCTGGCACAGAGACAACCAGGAATTGACTGCTCTGAGAAAATGCCTCATCAGTCAAAGTCTTCACAGGCTCCTGAATACTTGTCCTGATCAGCTCCAGAAGGGCACCTGAGCATTTCTGGTATCAGTACCCTGCCTGCTGATGCTGTGTGCATTTCCCTGGGGGCACTCCTGTATGCTGGCTTGCAGCTCTAGCTTGTTGCATGGATGGAAACGTAATGGAAGGGTAAGTTACCAGTGCAGGCTGGAAGTGCCTTTGGAGGAGAGCTGGGAACCTTCAGTTTGATGTTTAGGGCACAGTTGTGGTGACTTAGATTGGCTGACATCAGTATTAGTAGCTCCCTGCCCCTGATAATTAATGACAAAAAGGTTCTAAAATTGATTTCATAACTCTGAAGTGTGTGTAAAAGAAATGTCCCAAGTGGCTGAAGATTCCCCTCGTTTTCAGGAAGGAAGATACTTTGTATTAACTGTTTGATCTAAGTGATGTTTAGATTATAAATTCCCTGAAAATGGGGTGTTTGTGGACCAGTGCACCTCCTAATTCACAGAGGCTGATGCTGGGAGATGAGAGAAGTCACCTCAAAAATGCTGACCCCCTTCATTTTCCTCTAGTTAGGGCAGGAGTTAGCAAATATGTCAGCAGCTGGCTGGAGAAGCCAGTTATAATAAATCTCTTTGCCTCTTTCCTTGTCTTGGTCTGTGCTCCAAATGCACTGATGTGCTGCTAACTTGTCTGCTCTGAGAGAGGAGTTTTGGAGTGTAAGTATAGCATATTGGAAGCATTCCTCTAGAAGGTGAAGCACTAACCTTGATCTTGATTTCGTTTGTTGGATGTTATGTGCATGACTTTTGGTAAAATTCTGCATTTATTCTATAAGTAAATGGTGTCTGGTGGCACCTACAAAGCCTATACTCAAAGGGATCACTTTCCTTGCCTCTAGCTCAAGGGCAAGGCACCAAGATCTGTATTTCCTTATATGTAAGATCCATTAGACTTTACCCAGGTACTAAAGATAACATAGTCCTGTGTCCATTGTCACAGAAATACATTTAACTTTGGGAGAAGTAGACTATTTCCTTGTTGGGGATTGAAAATTACATAGTTGCTACTAAATTGTTGCCTTTAATACTCACAGAATCACAGTCCATTACTGACACTGTGAGATTGGAAATTAAACTGAGGGAGAGAGAAGCTCCAAATTAATTATTTTTCAGAACCTAAATGGAGAAAAAGCAGTCAGTGAAACTCATCATAATAATGGTATTCTTAATATTAATTAATGCAAATACTGCAGGAAGGTGTTGTTTTACACTATGGTTCTGTATTTAGATCTGCTAATGGAAGGTTGCAGGCTGAGCATTGCTCGTTCCAGAGTTCTTGCCAAAGTTTCTAAAGGATTCTCTTTGTCATGCAAGCTTTCCCCTGTGGCATGGTGCTTGCATGCTGTACATGCCTCTGCTGCCACATTAAGTAATAGTGTCTCTTTACTAAATCTAGAGTAACTGGGTGGTTATTTGTGCTACTGGAAGAAGTCACAGATATATAGAAATACTTCTTTCCCTCCCTTGGGTCTGTTGTCATTGTTAAGACCTGCACCTCTTGAGCAGCTCCAGTATTTGTTCATTTCTTGGGTACTGGAATGGGGGTCTTTAATTCCCACAATCAGTTATGTGGTAGTAAAGAAAGCTGAAGGCTGTGTTCAAGAGCAGGGTGCCCATGTGGATGGTCTCCTGTTCCACAGACAGTGGCTGGGTGGTGTTCCCAGTGCCAGGAATGCTGCTGGAGGTGCTGCCACAAGGCCAGCAGCATCCCTGCCCTGTCCATGTGGAATGGCTCAGCAGGGGCAGGGCTTTCAGCTCAGACAGCACCAGTATTCCTGTGCCACTGCATGCACCAAACTGATGGGTCTTAAACGTCTTGGGGCAGTTTGACCTAGAATTTAGGGTTTACTCGTGCCCTTTAAAAGGGCAGAATGGTAATAGTAGATCTTAAAGCTGTGAAAATATCCTATGAGCTAGGAAAGGTTTAACTCTGTTTTGCAGGAGGAAAAGACAAGGCACAGAGGTTGAGTTAGGAATTACACAGGGGTCTGGCAGTTGAGACTGGTCTCATCTCTGGAGGTTTAAGTCCAGTATCTGAGGCTGTCCTCACCTCTACGAGCTGTGGTCAAGTCATCCTGTACCCCAGGCAACCCCTGTTCACTTGTCTGTTAAACAGCCTGACAAGCATTCCCTGGCAGGCAGTAAAGCAAGCATGGCTATCTCCTCCCTGGCTTTTGCCCTGCAAGATTTCCTCACTCACCTATTTCTGGTTTTGTCTGTACTTACATTGGTTTCATTTTGTTTTTTAACAGCATATTTGTTATCTTGCTGTACAAACCCAGCTGGAAACACACCACTTGTTTTTGCTGTGAGAGGGGCAGCCAGCTCTGTGCCCAGCTCTGGACCTCACATCCCTTAGATCATAATGATAAAGGTACAGTATCTTATTCCATCCCTCCCTGATTGTTTCAGGGGAGAGTGCCTGTGCACCCATCGTGTGCTAGAACACACTTCTGGTGGGATGGGAGCAGTGAAGACATGGCCCATGGCAGGTCCTGAGGTGCTTGTCCTCCTGCTCAAAGGCCCCATAGTGAGAGGCTGTCACTGGATGTGTCCATGCCTGATGGATTCATCTTAATGTTAGATCACCTGCAGCTTGTAATCAGAGATAATTCTATTACAGCTTATTGGCTGAGTGGGAAAGGAAGGCACAGATTAAAACTGATAGCAGATTTGCTTCTACTTCTCTAGAACAAATTTCCTTCTTAGGTAATCCAGCATCTTGGTATCTGTTCTGTTTGTATATTTGTTCTCCATGGACACAAACTTACAGGTAAGAACTCTAAATAAAAGTGTATCTTACACAGGGCCAAATAAAAAGGAATTGATTAGCTGAGAACCAAATGCATGAGGATCATCCTTTGGGTGCATTGTGGCTGCATATTTAACTATGTAGGTAGAAATAAATGAAAAGATCCTAGGTCTAGGGGGTTTCACAAAAATGCCTACATGGACTTCATGGCAATGTGCACTTGTGCAAGTAAGGAAGGTGTTTTAGAGACTGAAGGGAATGGCTCTGTGTGCACAGCATCTGATGTAGAAACAGTGCTTAAGGCATAATAGGTATGTGAATTCTGATGGAGCATGAACCCTCCTGAATGGTCATTTTGAGTCCATTCATTGTTCTCTCTGTTCCTGTGCTTAAGAAATTGGACAGGCAAGAAATTCCCACGTGTGTTATATTCGTGTTGCGTTGAGGCCAATATCCTGCAGCAGTTGTCAGTGTCACTGAAAAATAGAACAGCACTTGGAAAAATGACACTCTTGTCACTGCTTGGCTGAAGCCAACATGCTGTCCTTACGTTACAGCTAAAGCAAAGTAAAATTGGATTAAAATAAGTGAAGGAAGAAAGAAATGCAGAGAAGGGACTGCTCAGTGACTCCAGAGGTCTGGCTGTCATCTCGTGTTGTTTCCGTGCCCTGGAGTATCTGTTATCAGTGCTTCAGGAAGTGAACTGCTGGGATATGGATAGAACTTAGTGCTGCTGATAGGCAGTGAAATGATTGAAATGCCTGGTGTAGTGGCAGATAAGATGAAATGCCTGGTTTATCACACAAGCAGAATTCTAGCAAAGATCCAGGGAGGCTGTGCAGCTTTATTCAGTAAAAGGCTGTAGGCTACCAGGGTGACCACCAGACAAGACAGACAGAATGGGGACTTTGTATCAAGAATCTGCCCTGCACAGATCCCTACGTTTGAGCATGGGAGGATTTTGTGTTTCAGATTACATAAAGAGATTTACGGTAAGGGACCCCTTCGTGCGTTCTTGTGAGCCTGGTTTGAAACTGAAAACTTTCTGGATGGCACAGAATTGGTTTCTGTGCCTTTTGCAACGTGCTGTGTGTGTTTGACATTCTTGGCCAGGTTGTGCAGCCTGTTGGCTTGCAAAACACCTGCCAGCGTCAAGGAGGTGTTTCTGAAATGATGACTGCAAGCTTTGCCTTTGTAAATAAATGTACTTTCCATAGGAGCTTTGGCACATTAAAACTTTTATTCTGACTGGAATGCTTGTTGCATAGGATGGCAGACTGACATTCAAATTATGTGGAGGTTGGTTGTTACTGCTTTTTGCTTTGCTTGTCATATGTCTGTGAGTTTTAGGACAGTGACTCTGTGGGGCAGGCTGACCCTGAGGTGATTTAATGAGCAGCCAAGTTCTGCATGAGCCTGTTTGACCTGTGGTAAAAGCAGTGCAATCACCATGAGTGGTGGCACTCAGTGCCTCCAGGGGTGCTCTGGGGTAGTCCTGGAAGCTGAGAGATCAGAACCCCATGGGGCAAAGGAACAAAGCAGAGGAGAGTTCCTTCCAAAGCTGAAGCACTGATGGACAGAGCACAGACCCTGTAAGGGCAGAGAGCCGTGGAGACGCCACTGGTGGACCAGAGAATGGGAATCTGCTTTTCTGCCTTTGTAAGCTACTCATCCAAAGCCACTGTGCTGTCAAACTACCTGGGAAATTCAGTTTCAATTGCTACTGTGGTAGAAAGTCTAGGAATAGCATTTGTTTTCAGCAGCCTGTTTGCATTTATCTACTTTTTGAGCTGCTGAAAAGACCAGTAGCAGAAAATGTGCTTAAGCAGCTTTAAAAAGAATTCCATGGATATATAATAATGTTGAAGAAATAAAAAAAATAATAATTGTAGGAGTTGCATTTTAAATTAGAATAGATCAGATTGTTGTGGGTTTTTTGAAACTGTTCTCTTTCAAAATTTTAAAGAAAGGATTTCCTCGTGTATTTTGTTTAATAATAGCTGTAATGGCTTTTCTTAAAGAGCTTGAATTTGTAATAATCTTTGTTTTTTAAAGAGCCAATGGTGTAAATGAACTAAATCAACAACAATAAACCAGATTCTGGCTCAGTTGAAGAAAGGACAAAATTTTTACTGATTTCCATAATTAGGATATTGTTCCAAAGTCTTAAATTCCTCTAATGTAACAACATGTAGTGGATTTAATAGCCAAGAGTAGGATACGATTTTTTAATCATACATTACATAAGAAACAGAAAGGTTCAGTTGACCATTTCATATCCCAGTGACTGCATGTTTTGTTGTCTATTTATGGCAACATAGCAGAAAAATGTTTTGGTCTATTAATTTGAATATACTACTCAACTGTTGTTCTTGTTGGAGAGATAATGATGGGTTTAAATTGTTTGTGTTCAGCTTTTTGTTGAAGGTAATAAACAGCCTGAAATACATGTGATTTTCTCTTGTTTTTTTCTGAAGGAGTATAAATGGAAGATATTTTCAGGCTACAGAAGGTGGCCCTAGAACCATAAAAACAAATGAGCCAGGGTTTTTTTGGACTAGTCACGTCTTGGGGGCAAATAAGTCAGTAGTGCAGTTGTCTGTCTCCATGGCATTCTGTGGCTGGGCTCTGTGCAGATCAGAGTTAGTGTTTTGCAATGAAGACTGTAATGAGATTCAGAATATCTTGTTTCTCTGTAATTGATCTGTTGGGTGACTGAGTAATTCTTTCATATTCATTACTTCCATTTCCTTTTCTGTAAAATTAGTGATAATGGTTTCTCTTCTGGGAATGCATTAAAGTCCACAGGTAAAAGTTATCTTAGATTTAGTTTGATTTATTGGTTTTCCTTGTCCCCAGTGTACTAACAATCAAAACCAACTTTGTTTTGGATGTCTCGCCTTGGATTACATCACTCTGGCCAGTTTACCAAACTCATTATGTTTATCTCTTGGAAAATCATTTTTTGTTTTGTTCACAAAGCTAGTACTCAAATTCATGGAACACTGCAGAGGGAAGGAGGCTTTTGGAGGATGGGATTGGCAGAGAGCATTTAAGGATGAGTAGCCTTGGACCACATGTGCAATTCTTAGTAAAGCTGGTGAGAACTGCTCTAATGTGTAAGTTTAATGTTAACCCTAGGGAGAGCTCTCTTCTCCCAGTGTCAGCCTACAGGCCAGGTTTGAGCCTGTCCCAGCAGGGTGCAGTGGGTGTGTGTACAGTTCTGATGTCAGAGGTTGAGGGGGGAATCTGTTTGCATGTTTGTGGGCTGCTGCAGTACCTGGGGATCTGTTGCTGCTGCTCACTCAAGTGGCTGGCTCAGCTGACTGGGCTGGTGTGGAAGGACTCATGACCCCAGGCAGCTCTGCAGCAGTGTTTTTACAGATTGACTGGAAATCTGTTATTGCTCAGAGGCACAGTGGAGGGGGGAGTTGGTGCTCAAGCAATAAGATGAGGCATTTTTTTCTCTGAAATTAATTGGACTCTTAGGAGAGGCAGTGACAGGAATGTTCTAACGTGACTGAAGATCAAGTCTCTTGTACTTCCTTCAGGCTTTTCCTTTCTGGAGCTGAACAGCTTTGATGTTTACCTACATCAATCCTTTTAACCTTAGTGGTGCTGCTTGTCCTCCTTTTGACTTGCTGGACCTGATTTATTTTTCATCTTCTTTTAGGACACAGCCACTTAATGAGATATTTCAAGTCACCTAGTCATTCCCATAAGTTAATCTTGCTGCTCCTCTCCTCATTCACATTTTTGATTGGGGGTATATGTCCCAATCCATGGAGTTTTTCTAGAGGGGCTAGCATCTTGCTGCCTTTGCTACTCAGAGTTATTTTTCTGAGTCCTGTGTAGAGTTACTTGGAACTCCTCAGGTGCTGTTGGTTCACATCATGAGCTTTGTGTTCTTGCACTGCTCAACAATTACCTTTACTTTAATTTCTTTAAACAGTTGTCTCCTGTTTTGTGGAGTTGATGCTTGGACTGCATCAGCAGAGGTGCTGATGGAGATCAGGCCTTGGCACCTGCAGTTCAGGCTCCTTTTTACCTGGGAAGTCACTCTTCTCTCTCCTCAGCAGAGCAGCTCTGGGATCCAGGCTGTAGACAGTCCATGTACCACAGCCCTCCTGGTGTCCAGATTCTTGGCAGGCTGTGTGCACACTGCTGTGGAGAGCACACACAGGGGAATAGACTGAAAGAAATAAATGGAATTGGTAAACCATTCTGAAGGATTGGGATTTTTAGAAAAATACATGATTGAAAAACTTCTGAGCATCTTTGGTTGTTAACGCTGTCTCCCCAGGATTTGTGGAACTCAAGAGGAAGATGCCATGTGCTCCAATTTAAATTTTGAACTATAGTGGTCTGCAGTCTAAATATACTCTATTGACTATCCTTTCAGACAGTTCATATCCCAGAAACTAAAGTAGTAAACTATATATAGTCTCTGACATTACAAACCAGGTTTGTTTTCACCTTCTCCGTGGCTGAATTGAGATAGCAGGAGCTAACAGGTCCTCCTGCTGTTGTCTTCTATATTTGTGGCTCACCTTTCACTCTCTCATTTGTGTCCTTGTTTTGTTGTTCAGGCTTGAGCAGTCCATGTCCTTTCTGACTCACCTATCTTAGGCATACTTCTGATTTCAGGTCCTGAATTGTTCCCTTCAGAGACCTGATTCCTTCCAGCACTGTCATGGCATGTTCACTGATACTATGTGGGGCTGGGCAGAGTTGAAAAGAAATGCTGTTTTTCTGTAAATATCCCTGTTCTGGATGTTTTCTTGGTGGGTTCCTGTTCCCAGTTTCAATTGAAGTCCCCAGGAGCCCAGTATGGGAAGCTTCAGGGCTTGGTTAATTCTCAGCACCCCTTTAGGAATCAGCACAGCTTGATTTGCATCTCCCTTGACCTGTCTTGCTATGAAAGAAAATAGTTTGCTACAGATTTGACGACTGACTGACCTTCTCATTTCTAGAGAATTTATGCAGAATTACCAGGTTTAGGGCCAGAAAACTTTGGCACAAACTACCAGATGGCTGTGGGTCATCCCACTCTGTGAAGCTGTTGTCACCACGGCCAGCAGGGATGGTTTGTCTTGGTAAGGCAGGTAGAAAGCTGCCAGTCATTGCTGTGGGATACTGAGCTTGTTCTGGGGCACTTTCATCTGTTTTATGGTCAGTGCAGAATCCACTCTTCACTGGATTGATTCAGTTCAGACAAACTTTCTCACAATTTCCCCATTTCTCCTTTTGTGGTGGAACAAGAGCATGAGCCCCCTGTATTTCACCATTTTCAGGGATATTATGTAGGGACCCTTGCCAGCTGTAACTTGCTTCCCTCTCTGCAGAATATTGCAGCAGTATTTTCCAGCATCCAGCTCTGTGTTTTAACTCCTCTCCTCATTTCTTACACTGAGAAGGTCTTGATGTTCTGTCACTGGATTTCTGGCTGGCACTGCCCTACTACCCATTGGTGACAAATACTCCTGGTATCAGCTAATATGAAATCCAAACCATTTATATCCTGGGTCTTTTATCAGCACTGTTATTTGCTTGCTTTCCTCTGAGTGATTTTGGCTTTCTGGTGCCAGGCCTTGGGGCTGTTTTTGTAGTCTAGCACTGATAATCAGTGTGTCTGCATTTACACTACAGCTGTCTCTGCAATGAAGCTGGAGATTAATTTGTCACTGATCTAATAGCAGAATTCCAAAATCCATGATTTATTAGTTTTAATTCAGGAGCCTTGTATGAGTGCAGAGAAATGTCTGTGTGGTTGAGGAAAATTAATACTGTGGAGTCTGTTGACTGCTGATTTAAGGTAGCAAGGTGGTTCAGAAGCAAAACTTCCTGAGTCCTGATAGAAGACTTGCAGAGAAGCACTGGGGGGTACTTACTGTTTTGGGAGTACCAAATGTGCTCTGCATTTCTGTTTTTACCAGATTTCTGTACTGAGATACTAACCTCAGATGGGAAAATGGATCACTGTGCTTAATCATGCCACTGGAGCCCTAATTCAAGGCTTCTAATTCACACCCAACTGTTCTTAAGCTATCTGCTTTAGAGAGATAAACTTAAAAAATTGCCTTCTCATTGCTTGCTCTGAGAAACTTGATTCCTGTTGGTAGTTGCTTTCTGCAATTCCACTGGCATATGGTATAGTGTTGCTTTAGGGAAGCTTTTCTGTAGATCACATTCTTTTGTTTGTTTCCTTATACTTCTTCCAACCTGATAAAAGCCATTATAAGTTTAGCTGGAGGTGTTTTCCACAGCTGAGATGGATGCAGCAATTTCTCTGCTTTTTGTCAGACGTTGAAACACTCACCTGAAGGACAGCAAGTGGCTCCCATGTGAGCTTTGATTACTGAGAAGAGTTTGCAAAACCACTGCTTTTTGCACACAAACTGTTATTCTGAATCTTTTTCAAAGCAGTTTGTGTCAAGACTAAGCCTGAACTGATGGCTATTTCTGTGTTTGTGAATGATGTCAAATCAAAATATCAGAGATCTAAATCAGCAGGTGAATATAGCACATAACAGACTTCATTGTAGGGCAGGTTTTACTTGATCTAAAATTTTGTTAACGTGGTAGTTTGGGTTTTAGTGAGGAATAGCAATGTCAAAGAGTTCTCATTTTAAAAATCCCCCCACTGTTAAATTCCTGTGAAGACCATTATCAGCAAGGAGCAGTGAATCCAGTGCTTGGTGTTTGCTGCCCCACAGCTGGGAGCTGTCAGGTGGGACTGTGAGTGACAGAAAAGATCAGGGGCTGAGACTGCAGCTTACACAAGGCCTGACATGATGGCAGGAGCTGCTTTTGTAAATTCCACCTGGGAGGAGTTTCCAAGGGTGTGTGGCAGTAGCCAAGGGATGCTGGAGCCCAGTTGGATGGTTTTGGAGGCTGCCTCTTGCCAGGCTGCCTGTGAACACTCCTGTCACTTCATTCCTGTGCAGTCCAGCATGATTTGAGGTGCTTGTGTGTTTTACCTGTCAAAGACCTAAACCACTGCAAAGTCAAATTGTGCTCGAGGTGATCCTACCTCAGTCAGTATCCATGAAGGGCAGAAGTGGGGCTGGAGGACAGAGTCCTTGCCTTTCAACCTTGGGAATGTAAGTGGGCAAGCAAAGAAAACAGTATGATGGATTCTTAGAACAATTGTCAGTCATGGTAGTGAGAAAGGTGAAGTTGGAAATGATGGCTACAAATTAACAAGTACAGCTTTGAGTGTGCAGTTTTGTTGTATCTTTTCAGACTTGAAGCTGAAAAGATCTTCTGAAGCAGGAAGAGAGCAGGAGTGCAGAAAGCACTGTGCAGTTGGGGGATTTGCATCTTCTCAAACAAAAGCATGTTGCTGGCAAAGTAGAGGCTTTTCTGAGGGATTTAATTTGAAGCCAGTCAAATTTCAAGTCAGCAAGAACAATTGTGTTGGTTTTAACGTGTTTTGGAGCAAACTCTGCATTATGTAAGTTTGTTTTTCAGCAAAGTTGACTGTCTAGAAATAACCCTTTTTTATGCATCAGGTCTGTTCTCTGTATGTGTATCCTAAGAGCCCTATCTCTTTACTTCAGTGAGGAGAAATTGCTTTTACTGATTTTCTTCCTGTTGGCATTACTGCACAGCCAGGGCTGCCCTGCTGTTGTGGCAGGTCCCTACTGACATAGAATGACTTATACCTGAGCAAACTGCCACTGACACAAGAGCTTTTGGCAGATGTCAAGTGGCCCTCAGGGCTCTCTGCTGAGCTCCCTGTAGTACTGAGAGCATTTGGAAATAAGAGGCTTCTTGAATCTGAGGGAAGCTTTTGTAGCTGACCCTTAAAATCAGCAGGCTTTATGAGGAACTGACTGCATTAGATATAAACCCACTGAAATTCAGGGGAAGCAGAAACAACATGACTTTTTTTGGTTCAGTTTCCAGAGGAGAGGTCTTTGTTGGAGGGTGTGGAGGAGTGGGAGGGTGAATCCTTACCACCACACCAGGGAAATGTTCTCAGTTACCACTCTTCTGCTCCAAGTTAGTTAAATAGTTTAATAGCTGCTCAAAAAGAAAATAAATTGAAAGGATGGAACTTCCAAGTAATGATCTTCTTAATGAAGTTTCTGTGAGTAACAGACTTGGGGATGAGAATAAGCTCTGGGGTCAAGTGAGTGAATGTGGATAGACAGCAGGTGTCCTGTTGGCCTCCTGAGAGGCAGAGTAACCTGCTGGAAGGACTGTGGGCAAATGGTAAACAGTGTTATCTAGAAATCTCATCACTTTGATGTAAATGAAATGTCATAATTGATCTGTTCAGCTCTCTGCTGTCAGCTGCCTGACTGAGATGCATTACAATAGTGCACATGATATCAGGTTCAGTAACCTATCCTTAGCTGTGCTGCTGCCTGGAGGCATCCTTAAATCCAGTTGTCTGAAAAATAATGCAATGGAAGTGGGGAAGGAAGTCAGGACGTGCAAGGGTATTTCCTGATTGACTGTGTTAGCAGTTTTCTCACATTAAATACATAGAAACCCCAAATTTCCACAGTGATTGCTAAGGTTGAATGTACCTGGCACCACAGTCATGTTGTGACAGAGACAATATTGAGTTGTTCTTGCCAGGGTCACCTGAGGATACCAACAGTGTTCCACAGATCCTTTCACTGGGCAGGTGGAATTCAACCAACAGTGATCTGAGTGATACATTAAATGTGGGGCTCTTGGCCTTCTAAAGCAGATGTGGTCCAGTTCCCTGGATGACCTGGTCCCAGCAGGAAAGGCACCCATTGGACTAGGTGGATTTGTCCAGCCATTGGACTAGGTGGATTTGTCCAGCCACTGGACTAGGTGGATTTGTCCAGCCACTGGACTAGGTGGATTTGTCCAGCCACTGGACTAGGTGGATTTGTCCAGCCACTGGACTAGGTGGATTTGTCCAGCCACTGGACTAGGTGGATTTGTCCAGCCATTGGTCTAGGTGGATTTGTCCAGCCATTGGACTAGGTGGATTTGTCCAGCCATTGGTCTAGGTGGATTTATCCAGGCTCTGTGGTGTATCTTGCCTTTGGAAGTTATTCCTCTGAATTACAGTAATGCCTCCTTTGTGCTTGCTGTTGTTAGAATTGGTCTGTTGCTGCATCATTACCCTGTGGGTATAGTGAATTTACCTTTTGTGCTGTTCATGAGAGATTAGGTTTAGTATTTCAAAAATTTAGGTACCCTAAAAAGGTTCAGTTACCCTTTCATTTGCTGGGGAGAAAAGTAGGAAATGTATGTTAATGAGCTGCAGCAATTAGATGTAGATTAAGTAGATTTTTATTATAACTTGAAAAAGCTGACATCTGGTTTCTAAATACATTAGAGATATTTGTAAAATAATTTACATACTTTTTTTTTCCTTTGCCTGAGCAGTGTTTATCAGATGTAGCCAGACTGTTTTGAGCTTATTTGCTTTGGTTTTCCTTTTGTAATCTCCTGATGTTTTGCCACATTGAGTTCTCCATCTCCTTAGAACTCTGGTGCACTGCAAACTTTCCCCAAAGCCTTAACTTCTGTATTAAGCTTTGGCTTTTTATAGGCCATATAAAAAGTTATTTTTCATTTTCTTATGTATTGTCAGCCATCTCCAGTTTTACAATGTTGTTGGAAGCAATGCAACAATCTAATGAGATGATCTGTTTGAGCAGCTGGTTTTAACCTCTGTGACATTTCTTGTTTGGGGTATAAGTCTCTGCTGTCACTGCAGTACATGGTATCAATTTTTTTAATATATTTTGTTTTCTATTCACTCCATCTTTGAGGTTTTCCTTCCTTTGGGTCAGACCTAGCAAGGAGGAATTGTAACTAAACTGCCATATGATAGTTCTTCTGTGTTGAATCTGAATTTTTCTCTTGTTTTCTAGCATCTCTCTCTCACAACTGGGAGAGAGTGTGTGTGAGATGTGAGCCAAAGAGGAATAAGCTCTTCTCCCCCTTGGGAATAGAAGCCTCTTTGGCTCAAGGTCACTTGTAGTTCTGTTTCCCCAGCATGTGTGTTCATTTTCTCTGCATTCCTGAGCTAGCTGATACCTTGGAGGTGTTTTAAAGGGATCAGAGCAGTTCATTTCAGTCCAGCAGACTGAAATTAATGGAATTAAGGCAGTTGCCTGCACAGTCCAGATCCCAGTGCTCATTTTTTGTTACCTGGAAGCAATGAGCAGGAACCCACAGGAAACCAATTGTCATCAGAAACTTTGTTCAAGTTACGTCCAGACAATGATGGAGTCTCGTGGGTCACCAGTTTTGGCAATGCCAGCAGGGGGGACTGGACATAACTCTGCTCTCTGCAGAAGTCCTGCAGCATTCCCTGGGATTTGTTGTTCATACAACACTCTGTGAAATTCAGGGACTGAAGATGGAGCATCCTGTGTTGTGGGATCTAAGAGCAAAGTGTCATTGTGAGCAATAGCTCCTCACAAAGAAAAAAGTGAATTTGATAGGCTGGGGCACTTGTCACAGCAGCTGTGCTTTTTTTGTGGCATTTTAGGCATTTTAGGATTTTCCCCTTATTTTTTGGTAACTATTGAAAGGCTTGGGGCTGGCAATGGGAACAAATACTCTCTGCAGGCTGCTCAAGCAAGATCTGAACACTGGGCACTGAATCAATGTTCTGAACAACAATAGCCTGCTTTTGTAATTCAAAGCAAAAGGAGTAAAAGGGTTTTTGCCAGTATTTGAGCATGTTATCATCATGAAGGCAAGACAAACTGTTAGACTTGCCAGAGCCATTTTTCCTGTTTGTGTGTTTGCCAGCAGTGCAAAAGGGGAGAGAATGGAGGAGAAAATGAAAAGAATAAAGAAAAGCTGACCTCAACTTTGTGGCAGATGTTTAAAACTTTTTACTTTGGCCCAAATGAGGTTTCCTTCTCTGTCTTTCATCCCATCTGTAATTTTGCAGCTTATGGATGCACAGTTTGCTGTGAGTAGTATAATATAATATCAAACAGCTGTATCTGAGAAGGAAGCAGTTATGGCTGCATCTTCCCTGTTCCTCAGACAACACTGCCAAGGAATATTTGTTGCATATTTTTAGCAAGAATTCTCCAAGGAGCATTATCTCAAACATCTCTGAGTGCACTGTGTGAGCAGTTTGGGGGTGAAATCTGTTCCATGTAGCTGGAACAGTGCATGTGGCTGAATCCAGAGGAGAAAGGGACAGAATTTTATTTATTTTTTTTTAAGCCACACTTTTTGCTTTAGACAGCATTTAACACAATCCATTGTATGTGAGGAGGATTAAATCAGCAGTTTCATGAATAATAACACCAGATAATAACAACTGGGCAGCATTCCTGCTTTTTGCTCTGTTGTTAAATAACTAAGAAGGCAGCTCAAGGTTTTGCAGGACTCCTGCTTTGCCCCCAAGCACACCCAGAGGCCAGTTGTGCTCACTGCTTGTGCCTGCATTGTTTCCTGGCTGTGTGCTGTGCCTGGAGTAGCCCACTGCTGGTGACAACTTGAGTTCTGAGTGTGCACTTGGGGATGACTTTCTGTGGCTAAGCTTCCTTGTTGAAGCATTTGCTGTAAGTTTTCTGACCTTAGATACAACACTCTAATGACTCTACCACTTTCTTCTTGTTCCTAACAGGACAGCATTCAGCAGGTGCTCTTGATTTAGTGAATTATGTTGGTGGTTTTTATCTTTTGTCATCAACCATGTTTGTGGGCTTGAAAGAATTAATTACTTGGTGGCATTTTGGCTAAAAACTCTGATTCTTTAACTGCAGTAGTAGAGTGGCAAGGTGTTTATTGCCCATGTCCCAAACCTTCAGGACAGAGCTGTTTATTTCACTGTGTTGTATGGGATATCACAAAACTTACACCATTCTATCCCAGACCATTGTGAAAACACCAGTGACTTGAAAATACCATTCTGGTCAGGAGAAGTGACATGGTACCAAGTGCCAGGTTTTCTTCTAAAGTCATTGCTTGATATTCAAACTCTTCTGTGAGGGTGATGAGCAGCCCAAGTCTCACAGCTTTGGCTGTGTTTGCTAAAGCTGGTTATTGGCCCCTAAATATCACAGAACCACCAGGTTGGCTATAGTTATATGATGGCCTTGGTTGATGTAACGTTTTTTTTTAAACTGTAAATAAAAATTCTCATCTTACAAAAGTGGCAAGGAGTCAGCAGTGTCTTGAGAGGGTAACTTTAATGCTTCTACTGCTCTGTGGGAAAGGTTGTAATTCTAGAATGTCCTGTGTCATACAGGAAATTCACTTGAAGAGTGACTTTTTTTTTTCCATATGCTGTTTACAAAAAATGAGGAAGGGACAGGAGGCAGAGGGGTGCTGAGTATCCCAAAGGCTGTGGCTTTGCTGTGGTTCCATTGTTTCTCCTCCCTGCTCTACACTCAGCAGTGCAGAGGGACCTGGGAGAAGCAGACACAGTCGTGTGACAGTGTCACATCTGGCATGGGACAAACTGCTCTCTCTCTATGCCATAGTTCATCCTCTGTGGCAGAGAACTGACTCCCCTTCTGTGTGCTATTGTAAGGGGACATTCATTAATGTTTCTAAAGCATTCAGAGCTGTGGCAGGGGAGCCTGTGCAGTGTGAAGTGACTTTGTCTGTTCTCTAGTGACTGTAATTTGTATAGTAGATGTACTGTGATTCAGAAGTGAAAAGCAAGTCAATAACAAATCCTTTAATATCTGTGATTTAATAATTTCATTGCTAATAGTTAGACTAATTCTGCTGTGCCTTCGTTATGATTTTTTTTTTACTTGGTTCATTTTTATAACCTGGGAGAAAGATTTAATTTTAGAAGTTTCAGTTGACTAAGACATGCTGGTGCTAGATACCTATTTCAGATCATTGTCATTGTGCTCTATTTTTAAATTCAAGTGCCAGCCAACTGAAAGAGCACCCTGTGTCTCTGCTGGGTGTTCTGCATCCGTGCTGCAAAGCTGAATTCTTCCAAGCTTCAGCACGAGGCCAGCTAGTTTACTTTTATGTTTTTTCCTGTTTAATGAAGGGAAATTTCTAGCACCTTTTCATTATCACAGAACTAAAACTGATGATGAAAACAATCCCCCTCCCTCCAGAGGCCTGCACAGGCATTGGTCATTGTTAAGATGCTTGCCTATCAACAGCCACTCCAGAAAGAATTTTAAATGGTTTTGTGACGTCAAGGAGGCACAAGAAAACATAGTCTGGTGCCAAATTGCCTCCATCATTGAAAGCACACAGTAAGAAATAGATAACACAGAAATAAATCTTTTGTGCAGTAGCTATCTCATGAGACACTCTAGTGGGTCCAGTAAGCGAGCTTGTCTGCTATAGGAGTAGCTGAAGAAGATGAACTTTCAGAACCTCATTTTTTAATTTATGATTAATGAAAAGCCAGCCTAGTCTGTCTGACTTCCTGCTGTCTGAACACAATGTCTGCGAGGAACCTGGACCTTGCAGAGGGAAACACCTTGACAAAGTTGCTGCCTACAAAAGTGAACAGTTTAAGCACGGTGGACAAAAAACTGTATCTCTTGAACGAAAAGGTGGACAAACTGTTGCATTTCCAAGAAGACCTGACAGGCAAACTGCAGCGAGTTGACAGAGGCATTGCTGGTGTAGAAAATGGCATTAACAAGCTGTCAGTATCCCGAGCAGCTCCTGGGGACACAGATGCCATGCAGAAAGGCCTGCAGGTGCCGGACAGTGCTGCCCAGGCTGACCTCCAGAGCATGTGCTCAGAAGTGTTGAATTTGATGAAAGCTGCCCAGCTAGATGCCTCCAAGCATAAGGAGAGGCTGGCAAAGATAGAGAAAAGGGTTGATACCCTGGATAAAGTTATTACGTTTGTGGGAGAAGTATTAAAAAACTCTAAAGTAGTGGATTTCATTCTCAAAGGCATTGTGCCCTGGAAGAAGGGGAGTCTGCTGGAAATCCCTGTTGAGGTTGGTTTAGTTTTACTGTTCTTCATTTTGCTTTATGGCAGAGCAGGGCTTTAGGATCTCCTGTCAATCTCTTGCATGATGTTTAATTCAAGTTTTCTTTTCTGTGTTGCTGGTACAGATTACTGCTGGCACCTTTGAATTGCAAGGTATTCAGACTCTTGAGGCAGGGATCAAGCTCAAAATAGTGTCTGAGGTTCCTGAAGGGTGTTGGGCAGTTCTGTAATGACTGTGAGGAGGAGATTGCTGCTGGAAAGGAAAATTCAGCTTCTACCAGTGCTCAAAACTCAGCAATGTCACCCAAATAAGTGACTGAATTGAGGCCCCAGTGAAAAGTATAAGTAACATACTTTGGGGTTTTTTGAGAGAAACTTCTATTTTCTTGTTTGTTCACAAATTCTGAACACAGCTCCAGTTCCTGAGACCTGTGTTGACTTATGGTCATGTTACTGAGCAGGTTTACAAGTCCTTAGACATCTTAGTTGTCTTTAGCTACATGTTTGTGATGCAGCTGTGACTTCATCAACTCCATTGACATCATTCACTCCCAAAATCAGGTAGTTCTTGTGTTTGAAAGTTCCCAGACATCAATTCCCAAGCGTTTCTTAATTATGGAGGACAGTGAGGGAGGAACAGGCAAGAGCAGTACTTAGTTGATAGTGTTTTAAAATGGAGTAACCTTGTTTTTTCACAGTTACAGGCATCTGGAATTAGTTCTAGGTAATGGGAGTTTCCATTTTTCACTATGGCTTCTGCCCCACTCTGGGAACGAAAGAGAGGAAAACTGCAAGAGCTTTTTTCATTATTCATTCAAAGAACCTCCTTGTATATATAGATGTGATTACAGTAAGGAGATTTTAGCTAAAATAAAAATGTTCATTTGTATCTTAATCCAAACATTTTTCACCAAAACTGTAAAATCCTTTGATGGGAAGGTACATCTAACCCATTAGAAGAACAGGGCAGTTCTTGATGCCAGTGTACCTTTCCAGGCTTTCAGTGCTCTCCTGGTCTCCCTTTTTTAAGTGCCAGATGCTGGCAAGTGAGCTGGCCTGTTAGGAGACAGAGGAATTTATAAAGTGGCATGGGCAGAAATCAATTAGTGTTGAGAACACTGAATCATGCATTAGTTATCAGCCTTAAATCTGGATAGAGATAAAGCTCATACTTGCAGTTCCACCTTCAGTTCTACAGGTTTTTAGAGAAATGGGAAAGTCTGATGTGTTTTGGGTAAAGCCATGTTGTTACAGTCACTGCCTGCTGTCACTGCAAAATGCCTGGAGACAGATACTGTCCTTTGCTTGATTCTGTGCATAGGAAGATAGAGACTGAGGTGAAATGACCTGCTGCTGACAACCTGGTGGGCTGGGAGGGTGTGGGGGTCTGTGTCCCAGGCTCTAACCTGTGCCTGGGTTGGAGACCAGTCAGGGTGTAGTGGGTGAGCAGCTCTGTGGCAAACTCCAGTTTTGCAGTATGACCATCACTGTCATACTTTTTTGTTTCTGCTCATGAACACTTTTTGAAATTGGAGCATGAGGTCGGTTATAAGACCTTAAGATAGGTCTGTGCTTTGATCACAGCCTGCTGAGTGATATCTGACCTAGGCTTGACTTAGTGAGGTGGTGTGTGTGCGTGACCTGGCTGGGAAACGTGGAGCAAGGCACAGGTGAACATAAGAACAGATTACCTTGTGCTGAGCCATCTGCTAACTTTTGCTGCTTGTTGTGTGACAGCAGCACAGACATGTCCAGAGAGCTCCACAGTTGCAGGGGGAGCACAGAAAAAGAGCTTGCTGCCTGCTTGTTCCTGTTTTCCAGCCTTGGCTGTTTGTACCAGAGCTCTGCTTATCACGGGATGGGCTGGGAGTGGGGAGGTTGTGTTTGCATTTCTGGGTGAAACTTTGTTGACAGCATTCCAGGGATGCCTTGGGAATGCTTATGGAACAAGTTTTGTGGGGTTGGAGTCAACAAAAGACTGTGAATTGAGCTTCCTAGATTCCAAACCTCTAACTTCTTACTTAAAAACCAGAAAAAACGCACCAGCATTAAACTGTCACTTACCCAAGGCTTTCTTTGCATGTAGGATTGTGCCAGAATAATGTTCACCCTGGTCATTGTTGCAGGTTTGCTTAGAGCTGTAATAAAAAGGGTAATGATTTTTTCCTACTTTTACTCTTTGGGTGTTTTGGATTTTTTGGGAATGGGGAGGTGGGGAGGCTCTGTTCAGTCTGTAGTGTTGGTGCATGAAATCCTTAACTGCTTTCACTAACTGGTGAAGGGCTGATGTGCAGCTGTCTCGTAATCAGTTACCTGCAGAAATACTTTACATGTTGCTTATTTGCTTGTACAAATCAGGATGGGAGGCTAGATCATCACTAGATTTTTAACTGTATGTCAACCACAGGAAGTATTATGCTTTTTCCTAATTTTGTGTAATGCTTTTTGCTACGTAGAAGTCAGTTGTAATTTGATTTCCCATGTATTGCTGTGTGAAGCCTTTAGTGGTCCTGTTACAAAATATCCCTCCTCTCAAATTAATTGGGGAAAAAACACTGCTTAAAGGTAAAAATCTGCTTCTGTTTTTAATAATTTTAAAGATGACATGTGAAATGTCAAGTATATCACAAGAGTTGATATAAACCTAGAGGTTCTTTTTTGGTATCACCTCATATCTGGTCAAATAATGAATTTTTAGATACTTTGAGATAAATATATCTTGACAAATATATTCTGAAGCATTATGTTTCGTTCTGTCACCAGCCAAAATGCAACAGAAATACAGTGTCATTTCTTTTTCTACTGTCTCATGTTTCACATGTCATACTTTTTAATCAATGTGAGTAAAGATGACAGGAGGCAAAAACCTTGACAGTGAAAATTCTGGAAAGCAGGGAGCTAATGTATTAATCTGTTGTGTTGTTTTAAAAGGATGCCTGCCTGCAAAGGAAGAAGGAGGTAAACACAGCACTGACTAATAACTCAGAAGAGGTGTAACTGTCCATTTTACAGTCTGAAGGCCTCCATAGTTTCAGGAACTAGTGGGAAATAGACACTCTTGGCCGTAACTGCAATTTCTGTGTTCCCCTGTCATTTTTAGGCCAAAGATAAGTCTGAGGAGAGTGGTGCAAAACCTAAGCATGTCCTTAGTAACAGAGGAACCCAAACTGAAAGCAAGAAGCCTCTGGAAGGTATGTATCACTCCAGGCATGCTGCAAGCTTTGACTCCAGAATATGCAGCAGACAAACTGGAAATTAATAGCCTGCAATTTCCCACTACCTGAATTACTCAAATGTAACTGAGTAACTTTGCCCCTCAGTACTGAGAAAATAGAATTGTTCTCACTGCCTTCACAAGATGATTTATCCCCAGGATCAAGCACCACAAAAAGATAGAAAAGAAATTAAAAGGAGCACCTTTGTTTAGCTGAAGTGCTGGGGGTTTTTCAGTTGGCTTTCAGTGAGCTGAATTCAGAGAGCAGAGCTTGTTTGGAGATACTGTGAAGATAGTGGCCCTATCACATAGCAAACCAAACAAGTTCTTTTCCATTAATGTGTCTGAAGCAGCCCTCCCTCTTCCCTCTCTCTGAAAAAGGGACGTGTTGACACTGGGAATATCTTTTTTTGATCAGCAAGTTTCATTGGCCAGAATCAGTCAGGGCCAGATTCCTATTTCGGGTGCATCTGTCAGGGCATTGCCCTGTTGCATCCATAGTTAATGCCTGTGGAATTGCTACAGGGGTGAGTGTGATGTTGAGCAGGCCCTGTCATGCTGTTGTCTTCACAAATTGTCAGTGAATCCTTTGCCTTGTGGGCAATCCCCTTTTTAGCTTTATCGCTTTGGAAGTGGCAAAAACAAAGCAAATGGTCACAATTCTGACTCAAAAATGGGCTGGGTTCCTGAGCAAACCTTGGCTGCTGGTGATGTGGGCATGCTGAAGGTTAATAATCACAGCCACTGTCAGGGGAAGGCGATGAAGAACACTTTAGTCCTTTTGTGGAAACTGCACTGGGTGCTGTCTCATGCCTCAGTGTCCCTTGGAGCCTTAGGTGTGTCTCTACCCCTCTAACTAGGGAGAGGCTGCTTTGGGATCAGGAGGGTCCTGCAGGATCTGCAGTGCCTTAAACTACCTGTTATATTTGCCCACAAAGTGATTTCAGATTTTACATACAATGAAGTTGAGCCTTGCAGGTTTTTTGTTTGCTTTAAGGGATCCAAGTTCAGTCTGTGGCACTGCTGGAAAGCCACCAGAGCAGGTAAATCTGATTTTAAGTCACGAACATTAGTAGTATCTCGAGCCTGATGGTGTAAGGATTTTATTTTGGGGGATTCTTGCTGTCTTTTCAGGTGTAACTCTGTAGGTTATTTTGAGAGGTGTGTTGCTTTGTTCCTTCTCTCTTTTGCCATCACTTTTGCCGAGGATGGTTTATTAATGGATTATTTTATTCAGAGACAAAAAGCGTGAAAAAGCTGGATGAAAACAAGGGAGCATGTGAGAAAGTGAACACTTCCAGTGCTGTAGCCCACAAATCTGACTCCAAACCCCAACTTAAAGACAGGACAGCACAGCAGCAAGGGGTAGAAGGTGCTGGCAAAACACAGAGCTCAAAGAGCTGTCCACAGCAAAAGGACATCGATGCCAAAGCTTTGAATCAACACAATGGTCTTCCCTTCGTACATCAAGATCATGCAGACAAGCAAAAGGCTCCTGCCAAAGCACAGAACGTGGACAGAGCCCCACACCTTGCTGAGTGCCAGAGGCAGCTGGTTCCTCAGAAAGCTGGGAAGAATGAAAACAAAGACCCAGCAGCGAGTGCGGCGTCGCGGGAAGCTGTGCCCTCCACGTCCCGGGCCATATCTGACACGGGCTGTGAGGTGACACATACCAGGTAAGGCCTCCCTGGCTTTCTGTGTGACCTGGAACCTGAAAATGTGTTAGAAGGGAGAAAAGGAAAGCCAGGCCATTAAAGGAGGCAGCTCCTGTGTGATGGGGTGGGAGTGGAGAGACCTTACAAGGGTTAAGGCAGAAGGCTCAGGGGGCCCTGTGTGAAGTTCTGTGCAGCCCAGGGCTCAGATGGGAGGGAGGGGTTTGAGCTAGCAGCATTTCTGTGTGCTGACAGAAAGGTGACCACCACAGAGGAGCTCAAGTAGTTATAAACCATTCACTCCCTCCCAACCCCTTGGTTTCTACAGCCGTGGAGGTGGAAGGAATTTGAGATATTTAACTGTGTATGACAAAACCAAAGAACTTGTGTTTGTTGTCCTTAGTGTTTTCAATGTCTTGGTCACCTAAAGATTGTTCATTTATTCATCTCTATCTGGGTAATGTTTTCCTCATATAGGTGTTTCATAGACCATTTTCCTTCGAATTATTTATCTAGGATTTCATTTTAATCCCATTTATTTAAAATCTAAAAAGCATACACAACAGATAATAACAAAATCCCGCAACCAAAAGACCCCTACCAACTAAACCCCAACAAATGGAACTTCTGTGGCAGATTTTAACTGCCAGTACCTTCTCTGTCTGGGTGGGTGGCTGTAAAGTGGCTTATATATGTGTGAGAGGGGGTGATAGACACTCATCCATACACACCCAGCAGTGACTTTGGGTGGGGAATTTCTCTGTTGTTCATATGTACAAATTTGGTGTCTGAGCCCCAGATTTTGGGGATGAGGGAGGCCAGCAGATAACTGGGAGGCAGAAGCTGGACTAAACCCCAGGGGCAGCTGCAGCTCAGGGCATTGTCATGGTTTGGAGTGTGAAGTCATTGGGTGGTAAACACCTCTCTAAAATGGATGCAACTTTTAATGAAGTTTGTAAGCCCACACAGGGGCGTCAAAGGAACATTGTGTTCCTCAGCTTGGAGAAATGCCCAAGAGTCCCACTGAGTTCAGGCTTGTCTAGATAGCAGAGGAAGTGTTTGCTCAGAGCTGGCTTCAGCTGCTCTCCCAGCTCACACCAGAGCAGCTTAGATCCACTCCACAGCACAGCACCAGGGTGTTAAAGGTGCAGAAAATGAGACCTTTCAGACTTCTGTTTTGCAAAAGTCGAAACATTTTCTTTCATCAAATCTTTTGTAATGAGGTTGCTCCACCAAAATAAGCAATAATAACCTTTGTGAAAATGAGGTAGGTTCTCTCCCAGACCTCAGAAACTCTCTTCATTTGCTATTGTATAAAATCTGCTTTACAGCTTAACAAGTTTCAATTCAGCCTTGGTTAAATCAGACTCCTCATGACAGTTGGAGCAGTTACAGTTGACTCAAACATTATCACACAAATGTCTTTGATGGAGTTCAGGAGCACAGAGAATTGATTCTAACCTGTATTCTTTTTAGGCAACACAAGAGGGGAAAAAAAATCATTAAACTTTTCCAGTGGTTAAAGTGCCAAGGAAATAGTATTGATGGAGTGAGAGAGTTTATCAAAGTTAGATTCTTAAGAGAAAGCTGTGGAAAGAATGCTATCCCATCAGAAGACCCAAACACAGATGGCTGAGTGTGCAGGTCAGCCAACTGGAAAAGGATACAAACCATCAGACTTGTAGAGCCATATAAGCAGCCAGCCATTTAAGATAATCAGCCTGTAATTTGTGAAAGCAATCACTATCCTCTCTCTGCCCAGATGAGTGGTGTTTTATTAGACCAACTGTAATAATTGCAAAAAGTGGGTAAGTTTTCAGATGTGGGATTAACTCCTTGCAGGGTGAGACATTTTGTTTAGCAGAAGGGCAGACGTGTAGAGGGATGAGGACACAGGAAAGGAATCAGCATGCTTTTTGGTGTTCATGAGTCTTTCCTAGCAAGATTGGTAGAGTTAGGTGTATCAATGCCATAGAATTTTATGAGTTTGGAAATGTACAGATTTTTCTTCCCCCACAAAGTTACAAAAAGCAGGCTGGCCACCAGCATCAATATCAAATGTCTCCTGTTTGCTCTGCAGGATATCCATCAGTGTGCATATGACTGACATGAAAGAAAAGATTGAGGTGGCCAAGGAGGGAAACGTAAGTGGCAGCAAAGGTAAAAGTCCCAAAGTGAAATCCACACCAGCAGACTTGAAAGGAGTCAAACAGCTGCCTGACAAGTTAAAACTTCAACAGATTCCTAAAAACGTCAGCTCCAAACCAAATTCAGAAGTTAAAGGGGACAATAAGCAAAATGAACTTGCACCTCCAACAGGGAAGCAGCAGCTGTTCCCCAGCAAGCCCAAACCAGGTGAAAAAGCTGAAGAGAAATCAGAATTAAAATGCAAACCCAAAACCTCACAGAATACCTCTGCAAAGGAGCCTGTGAAAGATGCAGGGCTAGAAGTGAAAACCCATCAAGAAACAGCAAAAGCAGAAAAATCCCCAACAGATGCCAAGTCTAAGAGGAGAGAATCTGAGACTGCAGGGGGAAGCAGACACGATGCTCGGCAGAGTACAGGAGAGTCACCAGAGAAGAGCAAGTCTCTGGAAGCTGGCAGAGCTCTTCCCACTCAAGGAGAAATCATTGGTAAGCTGCTCACAGTTACTCTTGAAACTTGTACATTGAGGATTTTGTGCTATTCCTGCCTGTTGTATAGACAAGAAGAGCAGGAGCAGTGCTCAGTAGAACACCCATGTCTTACACTGCAAGGGTGTTTTGCATTGGGTACCTTTGACTATGTGAATAACAGTTCACATTCTTTTAATAGTAACTTTCCTTTTAAATTGTGTTTGGAGAAAAAAAAATCATTTAAAATAAAACAGCGTGAAGTGTATCTGTGATGGGAAGTACAAGAATTTTGAAAAAATCCATTTTCTTTAGATGAAGTATTTGTTCCTTCAGACAGAGTGTGCAAACCAGGCACACTTTAGCAACTGTGACCTGGAGAACCAGAGCACAGCACTGCAGGAAATGTTTCTTGTTGTGGCCTGTTGTGTTATTGGCCATGGATCTCTTGGGTCCTGCGGGAGCACTTGGTTGTGTTGTCTCAGGGAATGCTCTCTCCTGGCAGCACATAGGTGTGTGTGTTCCAGAGTGTACAGACATGGACACATGACCTGACTGCTCTGGTGTTCTGAGCAGGGGCTGGAGAGAAGCTAAATACATGTTAAATTGCAGCCTGAGATACCTGGAGATTATAAATTATAAAATTGCTTTCAGTGGGGGACATAAAAAAGAGTTTAATGAAGCTTTACCCTAGAAAACCTTGGATATTAAGTGATCACAGTTAACTAATTTAGCTTACCACAAACAGACTAAACCTAAGAGTTGTAATGCTAATCATTGCATCTTTAATTTGGAAATTGTCTGCAAAATTCCTGCTGCTAAGAGGAACCTTATGATTTTATCAATCACTACCCTCATTCCTCAGTGCTGTGTATTTTTGCTGGTTTTTCTGGTTGTCACGTAACAATTAAAAGATGATAAGTGTAATTTTTTTCAAACTTTCAGATAATATTTTCTGGTGGCCCTTTCTGTTAATGCATAAACTAAGATGTTGGTCCCCTAAAGATGTCCAGTGGGTTTACTCTGTTAAAAAAACCAAGCAGATATTCAGGAGGAGGGGTCCTGATCTCAGTTCTGGGACAGTATTCCTTGTCTGTAAAAAGGGGATTTAGCAGTGAAAGCCCCTGCCAACCTGTGGGGTGAAATGTGTGGTGTGAGGAGGTGAAACAGGGCAGTGATGTGGGCAGCAATGTCAGTGACCAGCCTGTCTCCCTGCAGATGACAGCCCCTCTCCTCCAGCTCCCTTCGAGCACCGCATCGTCAGCGTCCGGCAGGCGGAGGTGACCACCAGCTACTCCGTGTGTCGTCACCAGGTGCTGGGGGGGTAAGTGTGGCTGTGTCTGTGCTGTGCTGCTGCTGGGGAAATGCAGGGAGCTGCAGAGCTCTGCAGCTGGCCCCAAGGTGTGTGTGTGGGGGACAGACAAGCTCTCTGCAGCCAGAGGGAGTGGGTTCATCCTGGAGCCCTTTGGGTGATCGCAGCCGCTCCTACGTCAAGGATGTCCCTTAGATGGCTGGTTTCTGCTCCAGCCCCACTGTCAGATGCCTGACTGCCATCCTGGTGACTGGTTTTTTCATTTGTTATAATAATCCTGACCTCAGTGTTGTGAGAAGAACCTGTACCCTTAAGTCAATCAGATTCAGAGCATTTGAAAAGTCAACAAAGCCCATTAGGTCAGGCAGCTTCCAAAATCTTTTGTTTTCTGTGCTGAGCTGCACATTAAAGAAAACTAAGGAAGAGTTATAATTACTTTGACCTTACATTTCGTTTTCACTCATAGGAAGTCTGCAGCTGCTTCAGCTTTTGTATTCCTGTATCCTTACTTATGTGACAAGAAGGCTTGATTTACACATTGATCCACGTACAAATATGGCTTAATAAGCATAAGCAATGTGATGCAACAGCAGGGAAGATGGTCTTTAGGAATCATCCCAAGGGGCATTAACGTATCTGCATGACATGGGGGAGAATTTCCAGCACGCCAGAAATGCAGGCTGTGCAGGGGCTACAGTTACTGGTCTTATGGTCATTTAAAAAGTTCTGAGATCAGGACAGAAATATCCTTGTTAATATACCCACTAACACATCCCTGAAGGACAGCGAGGGGGTCCAGTTACAGAAGGGAGCCCAAGCATGGCCAGGCCATCATACCTCAGCAGGACCAACGGGGCTTAATATTTTAATGTAAGCACTGAACAACTGGCTGGAAAGATAAAACTAATCCTTCATAAGCTGAGAGAAAGAGGAGCTCCATGCTGCTGGCCACCCGACTCCGTTCACTTTGTACTGGGCTATTTTTGCTCATGGTAAGAATAGTTCTAGCAGAGGTTTCTGTGCTGGGCTGTGCTGAGCTGCTTTCCCGTCTTTTCCTTGGCATCCACAGGGGGCGTTTTGGGCAAGTCCACAAGTGCACGGAAATATCGACGGGGCTCAACCTGGCGGCCAAAATCATAAAAGTGAAAGGAGCCAAAGAGAAGGTAACCACACTGCTGGGAGCTCTGACCCTGCCCTCCCTGCCACCCCAACACCACTGCCCCGAGCTGCCCCATGACAGCCAGCTCATCCTTGGGTACCATCAAATACTGCAAAATCTTGGGCTTGGTGTGACTTCACCATCTCCTGTATTCATGATTAAACCCCCAATCCCTTGGAGACCTGTGGTGTAGCTGTTGTTGGGCTTTATATATAGTTCTGTTTCGGTATGTTGAAATTTAGGAGCGTATTTTGCTCATTTTTTGTTACTTTATTTTTTTTCAGGAGGAAGTAAAAAATGAAATTAACATCATGAACCAGTTAAATCACGTGAATCTGATCCAGCTTTATGATGCTTTTGAAGCCAAAAATAATATCACTTTGATCATGGAATAGTAAGTTTAAATGACCTCAGGAATTGTCAGATGTTTGGGTTTTCTCAGGTCACTAAAGCAAACAGGGAATGATAATTCTGAGCTGTGAAGAAGTGAGTGGTTTCCCAGCCTGAGAGAGACTTGATCTCACTTTCAGAAGGAAAAAACAATGTTTTAAAGCAAATTTCTTCAGGTTAAAAAGCTTGTCAGAGCTTTATCTCTGACTAGTTTTGTTTGTTTTTCAAACAGCTTTCAGTTTGAGAAGTTCCATTTAGTAAATTTTGCTGGTTGAAGACTTATTTTCCCATGACTAGTAAGATGAGTGAATAACAGATGCTTTAGTACTCCCTGAAGGTTCTCCAGGTCCCATAGGATCACCAGGTCATGTGGGGTTTGGGTTTGACATGTATCCCCCCAAACACTAGTGACAACTTTCCCATTTTTGAATTCAGATTGATACTTAATTTCAAGAGAAATAAATCTCTTGAAGTCATTGAGACTGCTGATACACTTTATATTGGCTGTTTTGTTAGCACCCTCAATTACAGAGCCTAATTCCCAACTTGGAAATAAATCTAATTTTAGAATTTTTAATACTTTTCTATGTGGAAATTTTAGTCTTGATGGTGGGGAATTATTTGACCGGATCACAGATGAAAATTACCATCTGACAGAGCTGGATGCCATCCTGTTCACCAGACAGATCTGTGAAGGAGTGCACTACTTGCACCAGCATTACATTCTCCACTTAGATCTGAAGGTCAGTTGTTTGTGCTCTCTGTGCTTTAGTGGTGCTGGTTTAGGCACACAGAGTTTCTCATTACTGAGAGGTAATTTCTCATTTCATGGACTCACATCATAAAGGAACAGACTTAACACCTACAATGAATGGAGCTTTAGAAATTCATTATTTTTTCCAATGTCTATTCAGTAGCTTGCTTGGAATCATCAAGATTCTGGGATTTTGCCTTTCTTAAATCAGAAGCTTTTTGTTTTCTGTAGCATTAAACAATCCCCTTTTATCATCAATGAAAAAAACCCTTCCAAAACCTCCTTGGCTAGAAATGCCCAGAGTCTTCCCTCTATTTCCCCTACCCCTTTTCAACAGTGTACAAATACCTGTTCAATCATCTTCTGTAGTTTGTACTTTTTACTGCCTGGAACCAACCTGTAGCAAAATTGCAATGTTTTCCTAATGGCCCCTTAATAACTGATATTGTTAAACAGAAATACAAACTGTTTTTTTCCTGCCTGCTTATATAGCACCTGACACAAATGACATTAGACCAGGCTGGCTCACAGACAGTTCTGCAATTGTAATATGTTTGGATCTCATCACTCCCCCTCCCCATCTGGAAAAACGTCCTCATTGGAAAAAAAAAATAATTTTTGGGTGCATTTGATCTGGTTTTTGTGGCTTTTTATGGAGGGGGTTTTATACTATCTTTTGCTAGGTATCTCTCTCAAACATTTAACTCAAGATACCCTCTTCTCTTTTTGTAGCCTGAAAACATCCTATGTGTAAATCACACAGGAAACCAGATTAAAATTATCGACTTTGGATTAGCAAGGAGGTAAGAAAGTTCAGTTGTGAATTATTTTTAAAAATAAAACCAAACCAAACCACAACCCTTTGACATGTTTCTGGTAGTTCTTTGGTGGGGGTTGTGTTTTGATGGCTCTGTAATAATTCTGTGTGAATGAGCTAAAAATTATGCTTTTGCAGACATGAGTTTTCAGATGTGTGCATTAATTATCTAATTACATTTTCAAATAACATTTCTCTTGGATAAAGCTTTACTACTGTTCTAATTATCTCAAAATTATTCCCCATGTAGAACTTTTACTCTAGGGACTCTGTGAAGGCTCCCAGAGACTTCTTGATTGCAGGGTTTCATGGTGCATGTTCTAATTGTAGAAATTATCTGCTAAACTCTTTAAGTAGCTAAGCTGATTGAAGGGAAAAAAAAAAAAAGAGCATGTTTGAGCCATCCCATGTGATACAGGAAACCTTCAGAAAAATAAGGACTTCTCTCCATTTTTTTATTTTGCCTGCATGAGTTTAAAGAAAAGCTGTGAGAGTATAAGTCAATTGCTCTAGAATAAAAAGGAATTATTTCTATTACTATGACAGTAAGAACAATAGTATTTCCCTAATTATTTTCTAAACCCTTTGAGCTTTTTCTTAAGCTAAAAGCTGGTACATTCATGCATATATATATATTATGTGCTTGTATAAAAGTATCTGTGCAAGGACTTTGTTTCCATAAAATACCTGTGAAAGAAAAAAAAATGCACCTTGAGTTTGGGGGTTTGTTTGTTTGGTTTTTAAATTGGGTAAAGATACAAGCTTCTACAGAAGCAGTTTTGTGAATGAGATCATCCAGGAGAAAGAGATTTACAAGCAGTGCCTTAGTGGTTTGTTCTGTCTGAACACAGATGTTACTCCAGCTGCTGTCAGTGGCAGTTGTTACTGGTTCAGTCTGGTAACCTTCCCCTGTTTAGCAATAGCAGAAAGAATAGAGTCATTCCCCCTGTATGGGGTCACTGTTACTTGTTCCTGAGCCCAAATAACCCTCTCCAGTCCCACTTTAGTGGTGAGATTGTGTTCACATCTGTGATGTTTACCCTGAGCTCTAGCTGGGCGCCTCCCACTCATCAACTGCCCTCCAAATCTTGTACAATCAAAACTGCTTTGTTTGTTCTGTGTTTTATGGAGTTTGGACAGCACCTGCTGGAAAGCATCCTGTGGTGCCTGGCAGAGGGTAAAGCTGCTCCCACCCTTTGGGGGAGCCCTTTGCAGGGTTTAGTGTCCTTGTTCTTCCTCCTGGCTTTGCTCTGGCAGAGGGATAATGATGGAACGTTCCCCTGAGGTCACCCCAGTGCTTGCCCTGGCTGCTCTGCTCCCCTGCCATGCTCCCAAAAGCCCTGCCTTCCTCTTCCCTTGGTGAGAGGAGCTCCCCAGCTCCTGACTCGTGGCTCTTTTCCTGGCACAGGTACAAACCCTGTGAGAAGCTGAAGGTGAATTTTGGGACTCCGGAGTTCCTGGCTCCTGAAGTGGTGAACTACGACTTTGTTTCCTTCCCCACGGACATGTGGAGCGTGGGGGTCATCACCTACATGCTGTGAGTGCCCTGCCAGGGCTCCTGTGCTGCCTCCAAGGGCCCTGCAGGGCAGGAATGCTGCAGGAATGCCACCAAGCCCCTCTGGCTGTAACTCCTCCTAATTAATTCTGTTCAACCCCACAGCTTTTCATACAGAGACACCTCGCTGTGTGTCCAAAGTGTCTAAACAGCAAATGATCCTTTCGATAAATCTGTAGATGTTCTTCTCCCTTATCATCTTACTAAGCAAAGTAAAATGGGTCAGGTGGTTTGGTTTTTTTTTGCTCTGAAAAGTTGCCCAAAATATATGAGAATTTTAATTTTGATTGTTTTTGTGGACTTGAATTAATTTTTAAATTTGTAATCTGATCGTTTTATAATCTTAGACTTGGTGTGCATCTGCACAGGAGAATTAATATTATCTGGTTGGGCCATGGGTCTAAGAAATGACCTGTCATGAATAGGGCTAAAATTTTTCTCTGATATCTGGATGGAAACCATGAACAGCTTGTCTGTCCAAAGTCTGTACTTCTGACATACTTGTTTTGCATCCCAGAATCTTTCACAGACATTTTCTGTGAATTGGATAAATTTCTGGTTTAAATTTGTATTTTAGCCAAAATCCAACTGAATGAAGTATTAAATGATGGAAGCAATAAATCTGGGCTTAGAGACTAACTGTTAAAAGTAATTTATTGTTCAGAATTCTGTTTAATTCAAGCCACATATGGATATAGGCCCCGACTTGGGAAGGCTCTTGAGTCCCTCTAGCTTTCCTAGCTGGGAAAGCACTGAAGGATGTTCCTAAGTTCTCACTGAATTCATTCCTTGGGGATCTATTAATGGTGCTCCCTGACCTGAGTGAACTCCCAGGGGGTAACACTAAATAACAACACTTCATTGCACTCAACTGTTGCCTTATCATGGCAGGGACTGAGCAGTGGAGCCCTCCATAGCTGGGAGCCTTTTCCCTCCCTAAGATAACTGTTATAAAGCAGAGGATTCATAGAAGGAATAACACACCTTGCATATGATAACTGCTCTTCTTCCCCCACCCCATCTTTCTTTTTTTAAGGCTCAGTGGCCTGTCCCCATTCCTGGGAGAGACTGATGCAGAGACAATGAATTATGTAGTCAATTGCAGCTGGGATTTTGATGCAGAAGCATTTGAACAGCTCTCAGAGGATGCCAAAGACTTTATTTCCAGACTGCTTGTGAAGGAGAAAAGGTACCTCTGTCTGATTGTGAGGACAAGTAGCACCAATGATATTAAATTCTTACCAGCCAATTGTTTGGATTGCAGCCAACAATGAGAACCTACTATGTGACATTTTTGTGTGCTGGCTTTGGGCTTGCTGGGCAGTTCCTTAGTGATTCAGAAATTCTGTTTTAAAGGAAGGGGTCTGTGTACCCTGACTGAGGAAAGTTGCTTTCCACAGTACCATCAATACAGGCAGGATGCAGGAAATCTGGAAGGATTTGCAGTATAGGAATCTATCTCTAAAGCTTTTGCTTCTCTGTGCAAAAACTATTTCTATTGTTAGTCTGGACTCTCACAAGCCTTGACAGAAATTGCAAAAATGCCTCTTGAATGCCATGGAGGATAAATGGAAGCTGCAGCTGTGAAAATGTGCATTGTTCTCTTCTAAAGTGGTCTACAGGCTTTTGGGAGATAACTCTCCCAAAAATACAGCATTTGGGATTTAACTCTGCTTGTGGCTTCTCATTTTTGGCTCCAGTGAGATAAAAAGTGAGCACATATGAAACAAAGCAGAGAATGAGGATCATATTGATGTCAGACCACGGCTGGGGGGTTGGCTGCATACAGAATTTTTTCTCCTGCTGAGTAGTGATACAAAACTAATCAAATCAGGAAATGATGCATACAGTATCAGATTGTGTGTTTGAGGGGAATTCAAAGGAGTGCTTAGAATATTAACAACTTCCAGATCATCACCTAAATCAGACAAATCAGCAGTTCTAGTACTAATTCCATTTTGAACAATAGGTTCCTATGAAAAACAAAGAATTAACTGATATTTAGCCTATTGCCAGCAGGAGAGATCTAAGGATTTTTTTCTCAGACTGTAATGATGATTTGCTGCGAGACCGCAAACTTTGGAGTCTTCAGTTTTTCTGTGCAATAGGATTAGGGTGTCCAGAGGGACACCCTGCAAAGTCTGCTTAGAAGCTGTGAATGAAAGGAGTATGTGAGAGAAGAGTGTTGGCAGTGAGGTGCAGAGCAGTGATTTGTTGGCCCAGTTGTTCACAAGGTGTGTGGCAGCCTCTGCTCTCCTTTGCCCTGCTGGGACAGTGGCTCTGGCCTTGTGCAAGACCTGCAGCCCCTGTCCTGGCTGCAGAAATCGGGGTGAGCAGGCAGGACTTGTCTTTTCATCATCTCATGACAGAGCTCAGGAGTTAGGCATAGGCTTTTGATTTGAAAGAAAAGCAAATTAAACTTTTTTCTCAATACCTCTACCTCAAGATTTCCTCTATTACCATATATTTCTCAAAGCTTTTAGCACAGGCTGTGGCATTTGGGCCATTGTTGGATGTCAGGATATAAAGTGTGCTTAGCTTGATCCAAGTTTAGGGTGAATAGACCATTGTGCTTTTTCAATATGAGGCACAGAATGAACTTGTGCTGTCAGGACAGACAGATAACAGAAAAGTAACATTTGTGGCGTTAGCAAAGTTCTGAATTTGCATAACAAAGCGATACATTACCTCATGAACTTAACAACAGCTCAACCAAGCCGCTGTGAGCCGCCGGCAGTCCTTCACCCCACTCACCCCGCCTGCTGTGGGGAGTGCGGGGTGCTGTTGGGATCCCACGCACGGGGATGAGCAGCATTTGCCCTGGTGTCCTTTCATTCGAGGCAGTTGATTTATCACTAACAGGGGGGCACGGGGCAGTGAGGGAGCGGGAGGGCCGCGCCCTCACGGCCGCTCTCTCCCCGCAGCTGCCGGATGAGCGCCACGCAGTGTCTGAAGCACGAGTGGCTCAACGACCTCCCCGCCAAGGCCCAGAAGTGCAAACTCCGCCTCAAGTCCCAGCTGCTGCTCCAGAGCTACATGGCCCACAGGAAATGGAAGGTAAAGAAATGCACCAACGCTGGCAAATCTGCCTCCACAGGGAAAAAATCAGCACAACGCAGGCAGAGCCATTCCCTCCTCTTGTGTGGTGGCTCACTGGTGCCCACAGGCTTCTTGGTTGTATCAGTTGTGAAGTCTGTTTTTACCTGTAAAGGAAGTGTTTTGTCCTGCAGAAGGATATTGCTTCTATTTCTAGCAAGTTTGGTTTCAATTTCCATGCTGATTGGTGTTTAGAAGTTTTTTACATCTTTCTTTCTACACGTTCAGAGGCTTCAGATGCTACTTTATATTAAAAGTTCATTCTCTTTAAACTTTTTCCATTGCTAACAGTTGCATTGATCTGTTGTCACTAAGGAGTAAGGATATAACTTAAGGCAGTTTGTGCCTCCCACGGCAGAATGGAAGTGTGGGAGAGAGGAAAAAAAAAATTGGCTTAAACCCATGGAGTGAACTCTTCAGGATCTAACTGATGACCCCAGGCTCCTTCTGAACGAAGTTTTTATGAAGTGATAGCTAATAATTTGTGTTTGAGTCTCTATTTGATTGTAGATAATTGACCCTAAAAGGTGAACACAGCAATCTAGTTAGAAAGAAGCCTGTGGAATTGTGAGGCAAACTCAGTGAGGACCATTTCCTTCTCTTCTTTCACTGAGGAGTTGCATTTCCTTGCCAAGGAGTTAACCCAGAGGCTTACACTTTTTTCAGTCCTGCACTGCAACTGCTTGGTGGCAAACTTCTGCACTGGCATTTTAAAGATGACACAATCTAAACACCTATCAGTGTACAATTCATAATAACACTGAAGAACCTCACAGTACCAGCTGCTGTGGAGGAACCACTGCAACCAGCACAAGCTGGGGGTCACTAGAGGGAAATGAATTTACCAGGAAGAAAAATCCCTGTCAGCTGCAGAAAAGTTTCTTTTCCTTGGTTGCACTCACACCTGGGCTGTTCTGTTCTGTTCACAGAAACACTTCTATGTGGTGGCTGCTGCTAACAGGCTGAAGAGATTTCAGAGTATGTCTGTCAAGCTTGCATGAGCTCATGTGAAACCTCCACCACTCCTGGAGATGGACAAGAAGCCGTGGAAGGAGGACTCAATGTCTCCAAACGTTTCTATCCCTGTTTTATAGCATAAGGGTTTGGGACTGTCTTCCTCAATTATTTTGTGTGTTAGTGCTGCAGTTCAAGAAGTGCCTTAAGGAAGAGGCATAAGATTTCTAAAAGCAGAAGCTATTTTGTTTGTTTTTACAAGTTTTTAGTTGTTCTATACAGTGGTGGAAAAAACATGGCTGTTACTGGGGCTGACTTCTTGCTGAAGGCTTTGATTCTGCAGAGTATTGTTGGTGTGTTTATAGCAGAAAACCCCTGGCAGTTTTCTGGTCTCTCGCACCAAGCATGGGATCCCTAAAGACTCTTCCTGACTTGACTGATGTGTGTTACCAGCTTTAGAGAACTGCTACACAGTGGCACAACTTGTCCCTCAGGTATTTGCTACTTAAAACAACAGATACAAACATCATTTTCCTCTGTATTTCTTTCCAAAAGGTAATTTCCCCACAACATGAAGCTGCTTTAGTGCAACTCCAGCTTGAATGGTTTTGGTTTGTTGTTTTGGTTATTATTCTACTCTCTCCTTCAAAGAATAGTCACTGCATAGTTAGGAACTATGAGGAACCCTGGATTGAAGTAACATAAGTCAGTCCATTGCTGCTGTTTCTTAAGGCAAGTTGAATTGAGCTGAACTGATTGAACTTCTGGAAGGAGATGGGTGAAACTGCCATGAATACAAATCACCTAATGACTGTTGGGTCCATGCAAAAAGATCTCATGTTGTAGAGAAAAGAGGAGAGTTCCAGAGATTTTATGTTTTTAAAACTGCTAAGTGCTTTTCATTATCCATGACTGCAGCCCTTAGGTTGAAAAGTTTTAGTTTGAGGATTTGTTTCTCCTCTCTGGAAATTTTAATGCTGTCTGAGGAGCTGGTATGGTGTGACATGCAAAACAGGGTTCATTTCTAATAGGTTCAGTGACAGGGAAACAAGAGTGTTGCCAGACTCTGCCTTTAGTCCAGTTAGGAGGCTGAAGCCCTTTTTTCCCCCTCATTTTGCTCTTGAACATTAAACCTTTTCTTCACAATATTAACTTATTTTGGATTTTAAACTCTTTTCTTATGCGTAGAGTGGGAGCCACTTACAATCTCTCAGATAAAAGTTGAACACTATTTATTAAACCTGTGTGGTTTCCTGTTCTGGATTCTGCAAAACTCAGCGTGAACTGGATGGGCTCTTAGGAAAAATGGAAACTAATATTACTAAAAATAACTTTCCAGCAAAGGCACCTGTAAAGCTCCTTTGAATTTTATGGACTTTCACATCCCTTGAATTTGCAGAAGTGTTGGTTGCTAATGATGAGGTTTGTAAGACTGGCTTACTCCAGTCTAGCTATCTTTTCCACTCAAGTGCTTCTCACTTTGCATAGTCCTGACTTCTGCAGCATTTCCAGAATTGGGACAGAGAAGAATCTTGGTATTTTATCACCTTCTATGAAGGCCCACTTTTGATCATGTTTTCCTTCCACAGTGTTTCTGCATGCTGAATGTCATTGTATTCATTGGTCTGTATATTTCTGAATTAATACTAATAAATTTCATGAAAGTGCAACAAGAATATTCATCAACTTTGGTTTAAGTCCCTCTGCCAAACAAACCTGAAAGTATTTCTTGGTAGGTCCAGAAACACAGACTAGGCAGAAAGCATGCAAGAGAAATGGAACAAGGACCTCTTCTCTAAGCTTATAACTGCAAGACACAAAAAATCTGTCACCTAGTCAACATCCTTTTCTTCTGGATATCTTCCTTCTGAAGGCACAGGCATCTCCTCTGTGTTTTTTATTTTGCATTCCAAGTACCTGTGCCAAGAACATGATGTCATAATACAAAGCTTTTCCTTCCAGTACTTTTATTGTTTCTTGGAATATTTGGGATCCCTTACAAAAGCACAAGAGACTTCATTCCTATACACATAAAAATAAGTCAAATTCATTGACTAAACAATATTTATTAAAAAAACCCCAAAAACCTAAAAAAATAAGGCATTACTCTGTTGGCTTTGCAGTTTAACAAGGCACTGTTAGTTCCTCTTACTTCACTGACTGCTTCCAGGCAGGGGCCCAAGGGCCTGTAAATGATAACTTATTTACACTTAAAATAAAGTAATAAAGTAGCATCAGAATGTTACCTGCTTCTTGAAGCAAGAGAAGCTATTCTACCCCTAATGCCACAGCCTGGGGAGCAGTCACACACACTTCCTGTAAAATCCCATCACGCTGTGGTGTCGTTTATTAAAAATAACACTCATAAATAGTTAAAACCTAAATAAAATCAGCTGTCTGCCAGGCAGCCATCATTCATATGCCACTGGATCTCTTGTTAGAGCAGAGGGAGAGTTAAAATTAAGAGCCAGCAGCAGTTACATTACTGGGTGGCATTACAGAGTCAGTACTCCTTGTCTCTCGTGCCTTAGCAGCGTTTTCCAGGATTTTCTTTTTCCATTCTTCATAGTCCTGATTTGTTTCAGCCTTTGGCCGTTTACATGGCATTTCCTCCTCCTCCTCTTCAGAGTCTGTGAGGAAACAAGAAAGCCCATGAGAGGCCATCATGAGCAGCATGCTGTGGGGTAACAGGCAGTGAGCAAATGTGCAGACAGCAGGAGGGGGCTGTCCCTGTGGTTTCTAATCCTGGTTACTGCTCCCCTCACCTGCTGGGACAGTCACCTCTGCATCTCTGTGTCTGAACAGAGCAGCTGCCCTTCATTCTACTGGGACCACTCAGTATAAACTCCACTGTCCTGCTGCCAGGCTCTTTGTGGAGGATTGAGAGAGCTGCTGGGAGCTGGAGCATCCTGGCCCAGCACACAACTACAACACTGAACAGCAACAAAGCTCAGAATGACCCCAGTGAGGTGATTTTCACTCACAGCTAAACACAACTTACCAGCTTCCTGCTCACACTGCTCCAGGGCACTCTGCAAGCTGTCAGGTGTCTCTGCAGCCACTGGAACATCTTCTAAAAAAAACAAGGAAGTTGCTTTGCTTTTGAGTGGTGTTTGGGGCTCCAAGGGTGGCTTAAATGTAATTCTTGGACAGCAGTGGCACCTTCCACAAATCCTGTCATCCAGTCAGAGCAGTTCCCTGGTCCAGACTGATGCTCAAGCTCTACAAGAGGTGCCAGCACTTCAAGTATGGCATGGGCTGAGTGGCTGCTTTAATTAGCAGGCTGCTAATTAGCAGCAAATTGCTGCTGCATTGGTAACCACAATGATCCACCATGTTCATTGCCCCAAACCACACTGCTACCCTTCTAGGTCACTCAGGATTATCAATTATTTCTTCCCCTTCTATTCCATTCCCACTATTTTTATAGATACCCATAACAAGCAGGGGGCTGTCCAGGTATATGGATGCACACTCTTCCCTGAATTGTTATGGAAATTCCCAGTTGTCTTTAGTTACTTTAGTGCTGGGGTAACATTTGGGTTTTTGTAGGGCACTTGCCTAGGAGAAAGTAGCAGCTCTTGGGTTAGATTCAGGCAGCATGTTGCAGAAAACATCAGGGTATGAAGACACAATGAGAGAGGATAACTTTCAGTGAGAAAGTAAGAAATGAAAGCCTGGAAAAGGAAAAAGGAGAAAGAGGAAGCAGCAGAAATACAAGGACATTAGGGTACATAATGTATTTCAGGCTTTCTCCCCCACAAAAAGGAGCAGAGAGAGCTGCAGGCTCCACAATGGGCAAGAAATATTCCTGACATCTGCCCAATGTATGAGGAGGGGTGGTGCCAGGGAATGGCTGAGTTGGGACCAGAACAGCAAGGCTTATGCTTTTAATCCTGCAGTGGGGGAAAGGAAAGCACAGGAGTGAGTCAGCCTGAGGAAGATGTTTGTGATAATTTGTGTGTCAGGTTGCCATGTTAACAGGATGCAGAAACCAGGCAAGAGGGAGAAATCCAAGATAGGTCAGGTGGTATGGGAGAAGCAAGGAATAAATTGCAGCAGCAGAAACTGTAAAGAGCAGTGAGCACTTGAGACGAGAGGAAAATACTATTTTTGTCCTTGCCACTTTTTTTCCTGTTTTTGTCCTTGCTAAGCTATTGCAACTTCTCCAGAAGCAAAGACTGTGAGTGGAACTGGGCTGCAGGAAACACATTGGAATGGATGGGGAGATTTGGCTGGAAGGGGGCAGCTAAAAGTGATCAGACTGAAATCACCAGGGGAACAGGATGAGGCACTGTGAGGCCATGGGACGGGTGTGCTGTCTTACAGGAACAAAGCCAAAAACTTACTGCTGAGTTGCTGACTTATCTTCTCCAGCTGATTGCACAGCCGGTCAAATATTGCTTTTTTCACTCCAGATGTAGACAACATTTTAGTTTTGTCCACTTTTAGCTTCAAACACCTACAAGAGAAAGTTAACTCTGTACAAAGCAACACTCCAGCAACCATCACTTAGGTGAGGTGATGATTACTGTACCAACACTGCCTGTGAGAATGAGGAAGGCAGGCCTGACTTTTTGTCCCACCTATCCTTGTCTCACTCAAAACCAAATCTGCTTAAAAAACAGATACTATTCAGTCAATACAGCTCAACTGAAACTCAGGGTGAGTTCAACTTACACAAGGAATTGTTTCAGGAAAAGGTAACTTTCAGATTTTCAGGGAACCAGGACAAAATGCCACTACAACAAAAAGCTGAATGTGACTCTGTCAAGAGAGCCCTTGTCAGGAGCTGTGCAACTGCACAGCACCTGTGCTGCTGAGTAAGACTGTCACAAGGTGTAATGCTGAGGGAGGAAGATCTTTGCATACAAGCAAATTCTTCCCAAGTGCTGGCTGAGTCACACACCTCTCTTAGCTGACATGGGCCCACAGCTATCAGAGCCATCTCCCAAATGCTACAGCACCCTCAGGATGTGATGCTGCAGCTCTTGGGGTTTTTCCTTCTTCAGAATGGCTGCTTCTTGGTGCTCAAGAAGCCCTTCTTGCACCTGGAGCAGTATTTCACCAAAAGCCATGTAAGTTTTTGCTTTGTGCAGTGCACATTGAAGACTTCACTGAGGAATGGCCTGGGTGGCTCCAGCTGTCTCCCTTTGCAGGATATGCCAAGCAAGACCCTGAATGAATGAGCTGCTGGCAGTGGCTGTGTCTCAGCAGGCATTTCAGCCTGTGGAAGGTCTCCCAGGCCACACTCACCTGCATGCAGTGCACAGTGCAGCTGTTATGAACAGGGGCTTGGAGAAATCCAGGTCCACTCGCTGTGCTTCAGAGAGGCTGCACTCATACCTGGGGAACAGCAAGGGGTAACTGCACAGTGCATCTGCCTCACAGGAAACTCTCCAATCCATCTGGCACGTGGCACTCAGACCCTGAACAGGTCTGCTGGACCACTTGGGTCTCTGCAAACCAGTCAAGCAGAAACAGCTGCTGAGAGGAGCAAAACAGATGAGGGAAAGAAGGGGGTTGGGATGACCTCCTCTTCTGGAATTAGAGGTATTTTGAACTGGGGACCTGGATCAAGGCTTGTCAGTAAAATCTACTTCTTTTGCTCCAGATCCATACAGCACTTTTAGTTCTCCCTGACATCTTCAATTTTGCAGTGAGATGCTTTGCATAAATCCATCCTACACTAAAAAGGTAGCATTACAGTTTCTTTGATTCCTGTAATGTGTATGTTACAGAGAGGAAGGCTTATAAATGGAAAATGACAGAGTGGATGTGCAGCACTGAAGAATGACCTTTTTTATTGTCCACCTGCCCCAGGCTATTTTTTTTCCCAGTTTGTATTAAGCAGCACCAAGCAAGCACAGCCTTTGTGCACTGACCTAACAGCATTTGAACGTGTGCTGTCAGGGTGACAGCACTGCAGAACAGAGCTCCTCAGGGACTGCTCTGGTTAAAGCAGATGATACAGAATGGAAAATTTTAGTTAACTCTGTTGAATCTCCACTGGACTGTTCCACCTATTGGTTTTACAGGCAGAGTGATGTGCATTTTAAGAGATCTGTATCCCCAAAAGGGAGAATTTATTTTTACTGAACATTACTTCTGAACTGTGCCATGATCAGCACTTGAATGGATGACAGTGTGATGCTATGGGCAAATACAGGGATTAAGAGTCCTATATTTGTTACACTATTCCCAGCTGAAAGATTCCAAGTTGGACAATGACTTGCTGAGATTCACAGACTAAATCTATCTAACAGGTATTCTAAAAAGTAGCCCAGCTCATGGCTGGATTTTCAGTGCTAAGAAGTCACCTCAGTAGGAGATATCTGGCCCTTCCAAACACCAAGCTCTTTACACACCTAAAGAACAAAGAACCTTCCTTGTGGCTCCCAGTGTGCCCACAAGAGCTTCCTCACCTCTGCAGGATCTCTGAAGCCATGTTCACTGCCTCTGAGCAGCAAAACTGCACAGCCAAGTCTCGCATCCCCAGCCTTTGGTTCACCTCTAGCAAACACTCCAAAGACTTCATGGAGCTCTGGTAGGTGGTCTTGTTCAAACCAGAGAGTTTAACACAATAGCTCTGTCAACAAGCCAAAGACAAGCCCCAAGAATTAGCAAGATTCCTTCCTGACATTTTAATCAGGAAACCAACACAACCATTAAGTTCAGTTGCTACACTAAACAAATTTGTGCAATGCATAATGTATGTTTTGACTGCACACAGAAAGATGAACCACCTAGGAATGCCACATCTTTTAATGCAGTGATATTTTTAGACGGTTTCACTGGAAGTGAGGTTTGACATTTCCATATATGACATGGCCCCTTTATCACAAGGTAGTTAGTGACAAAATTACCAAAGTCTGGGTTGAAGACATGAGCAACACCTTCATGGATTCAATTAAATTCTCCTCTGCTGTGAATGGACAATCATGAATAGTTTGTACCAGGCATTATTTTGACAGCTCAGTGCTATTCACCTGGTAGATTTATAGATGGGGGTTTACAGGTCTACAGTGAGAGATTTCTTAGATCAACTGCTTTCTTCCCACAGTAAAAGGGGGACTGATTGTAAATTTAACATCTTTGTTGGCAATTTATTTGTTACTACAAGAGTTGAAATTATACCAAAGCAAGCTCAATTTGTGAAGGGACTATGACAGTGCTCTCAGTTTTCACTGTTTCAAACTGAACAGTGGAAGGTCTAACACAGCACACTGCAGGATTTAGGGGAAAGTTAGTTATGATTTCCTATTCCTGCTCCCAACACACACTACAGAACAACGGTTTTGTGGAGTCAGGCGGAATGCAGCAGCCAGCCAAGTTACACACACTATCTTACTTTGTCAACTGGTTGTTTCATGAAACTCGCCGCCAGGTCCAGGCACATCACAGCACTGCTTGTCGCCGTCATTTGAGCGATTAACCCCGTGCACTTCACCTGGGACAGCCGCAGATACTCCTCAGCTTTTCTGCAAAACACCCAGAACACAAATCCCTCGTCACAACCACAGCTACAACACAGGTTGTTCCACAGGACCCGACCCAAGGCTCCGCAGTCCGGCTGCGGCACGGCCTTAGGGGGACTTCCAGCACATCCACCAGCCCCAAGGCGGGCACGGCTGCGCGGGGGTGCGGCGGGCGCTGCTCGGTGCCGGGCCCGCCCGGGCAGGGAT
>JANPWX010000087.1:6126706-6156516 GCA_024734555.1 Trochalopteron elliotii
TTCGCCAAGAATTGTGAGTACGTTGTGTCGGCGGTAACGCTGCCTGCGGCCTGCGCCGGGTCACCGCCTCGCTGCTCACAGCACGTTTGCTCGTAGGGGCGCGGGGAAAGGTGGTGTTTTTACTGGGGAATCGCGGCCGTAGCAGCGCTCAGTTTCGCTCTCTTTTGCCGTGCTGCCCGTGTTAAAGCCCGGCTTGTGTCATTGCCGGTTCTGTGCACGTGTGCCGTGGCTGTCCGCCTTGCAGCCTGCGCTCCGGTCCCTCCCGGCCCTCCAGGACTGCTGTCGTAGGCTTCCCGAGTAAACTTCCTTTCTTTTCCGGCAGAAGAGGTGGTTGTGCATTGGTGGGCGCAGCTCATTAGCGCTCTTTGCCGCAAATGTTGATGTTCGTTAGGCAAGGAGGCAGCGAGGCGAGGGTCAGCCTCTTCTCGCAGGCCGTAAGCAATAGGACAGGCATGGTCTTAAGATGTGCCGGTTCAAATTGGACATTTGGAGGATTTTATTCACAAAACGGGTGATTAGACATTGGAATGGACTGCCCACAGAGGGAGTGGAGTCACGGTCCCTGGAGGTGTTTAAGGAAACACTGGACACTGGACACGGCACTGAGTGCCGTGGGCTGGTTGACCGGGTGGTGTTCGGCCCCAAGTTGGACTCGATCTTTCCAATCTCATTCATTCTGTGAAACCTGAAATTTCCACATGGAAATAATGCATACTGAGAAATAGTTTTCAATCATCAATGAAAATAAGGGGACAATCAAATTTCATAATAAAACACAAATGCCTTTAGTTTGCCTTCAGTGGCATGTAGTATTCAATAAAATTTTAAGCAGCACCTGCTGCAACCACCAGAGTGTGTGATTAACCTAAGTATGGTGTGTAAACAGCACTAACAATATATAGATGGTGAGGCAGAAAATACCTGAATGCTTTATAAAGAAGGGATTGCTCCGTTCTTAGATTTTTGGAACAGACTTTGATTTTAAAGTTATGTTGACGTGTATATTGATCTCTGTATCTTTGGGGCTGGGCAAAACTTGTAGTGTTACTTGAAAGAGGAATGGAAAATGCTGAAATAGGTGATGAGAAATGCTAAATCTGTATAGCCACCAGTCTCTGTCCCCCACACAAATATTTTGTGGTAGTCATTAATTCAGCAATGAAATTACTTTTCTCTGCCTGTCATTTCCATGGGAACTGGCCAGACACTTGTCTGGTCTCATGGCTTCTTTCTAAGAATAGCAGTTGTCAGGTGGTTCAGAAAAAATAGTTTCAGATGTTGAACATGGGTTAATCACAGGTGTTAAACATGGGATAATTCCCAGCTTAGGCTCCCCCTGTGATTTCCTGTGGCTGAGCTTGGTTTAAACCTTGAAGCTGAATGCTTAAGTACCTTTAACATGACTTGTTTTAAGAGGGCTCAGGTGGCTTTTGATCATATCCTGAATAAAAAGTCCATCTCTTTAATACTTAATAGTGTCTTGTGGCTTCCTGTAGCAGTAACTACCAGTTTCAACATGTGAAAAGTGCTTTCATCTCCCTGGTTTATCTCTGAGCTCCTGTACTGTGAGGTGTAATAGAAGTTCTGAAGCCTACAGTGTTGCAGAGAAATGCTTCCTGTATGGTATCAAATGCTTTTTTTTGGATAATTCCCTCAATAGGTTACCCAGCAGTGCACTGTGTGCCCCCAGGCTTCAGCTGTAGGCTGGCAGTGTGCTGATCTGCTGTAGCTCACCCATCCTGTCTTGGGCAGCAGACATCTGAAGTGTCTCAGCAGTGTTGTGTTGGCAGGTAGTCTCAATAACATCCATCTGGGAGGAGGCAGGAAAACCTCCTTGGGTAAATGTCATTTGTTGTGGTGTTCAGTGAGCAAACAGAAGGCAGGGCCATGTGGATGGAACAGGCTGTAAGCACATCAGTAACTAAAGAAAAGGACTTCTGGAGATCAGGTGAAAATGCACTTTCCAATGGAATGGAAGCAAAACCTTTTACTCATTATTATTTATACTCTGCATGCAGCTTAAGGCACCTGTGTGTCAGAACATGAGCTTTTAGGCTTGACAAGCTCCCTTGAACTCTGCTCTCTTTCAGTACTCTGTCATTCCTGAGTACTCCAAGGTACCAGATTTTTAAGTGAAATAAGTCAGCACAGTGGTTATTATTTTGGGCCCTCTCTAGAGTGCAGCTCAGTGTCCAATACAGAACTAAAAATGAATTTCATGGAACTGAATGTTAGAAAATGAGTAAATCTTACACAATAGGTGCAATGTTTGGTTTGTACGTTCAGGAATAATTGCAGTTATGAGGATAGGCATGATCCAGAATAATGTTTGCTGCTGCAGTAATAACTTCCCTAGTTGTTATCTGCAGGATAACTTGTATTAACTGTTCTGGTCAGCTGGCTTCAAGCTGTTTTGGTTTAAAAAAATTGCTTTCCGAGGCAACTTACTGTTTAGTTTGCTAGCCTTTATTAAAAAAAAAGCCAAAAAAACAAAAATGAAGGGAACGAAAGAAGCACACAAAAAAACCCACACCAAAAGCTAGCTTTCCTCACCCCCATCCAAATTCATCTGCTGTGAGTTATGACTTCCATATCTTGCATGTGGTGACTTACACTAGCCCTGTGCCCAAAGCTGGCAAAGAGCTTTTGTCTCTTGAGCAGGAACTGCTGGTGCAGCTGGGGGACAGTTCTCTGTTCCCTTCCCACTGCTCACTTGCTTCCTCATTGCTTCAGAGGAAAAATGAGTAAAGCAAAACTCTGCACATCAATTGTCCTTTTTCCCTACAACATTTGCAGTGTATCTGGTGTGGGTGTTGCTCAGGGATTTTTAAAATCTAAATAGCTGCATAATTGCTATAAATTGCTTCTCTTGTGCTCAGGTAGGGGTTTGTACCTCGTTGTACATGTAGTTGATAAGGCAGGATATTCTGTCCTGCTGCTTTTGCCCAGGGTCAAAGTATTTTCCACTTCAAAAGCTGATGTTCAAGATTGTTTTTGTAGATGGGCCTAGGACTCCACAGTTGCTTTTTTAATCAAATGACACTTGAAAATACCATCTTATGTTACTAGGTTGGTAATTTCAGTGTAAGATACAGAACATAAACAGCTTTATTCAACATGGAATCTGACAGAACTGTGTTGTGATTCAGTGTGTGCCCTGCTGGATGTCACTGGTAGGCTTCTGCTATGTGTTCTCTTTCCTTCATTTCCCTTTTGTCACCACAGCCTCAAACTTCAGGCATGTGTTAGTAGGATTCTGTGTCTTGATGTGATCTTGTGTATCACTTGATAATAACCAGGTTATGTTTGGGAACCCCTGCAGTTCTAAAGCTGGGAGTAGCTTGTTTTCTGAAGTTGGAAGGAAAGGTTAAGCTGATACATATTCAGACTTTGAAAAGTGAGAGTTGCAACTTGTTCACTAGTGCTGCTGTTAAGATGTTTTCTATCCCTGCAGAAGTAAAGCTGCTGCACACAATCCCTCAAGTGACACCACTGCTCCTGTTGTATGTTTTTGGCAGCAGTGTAGGCTATTTTGCTACCCCTGCCACTTGAAAATGCTATGGCTGTCTTTTCTTCAGACATGAAGTATAGTGCCCTTGTAGTAAAGACATCTTTGTTTAGACTGATCACCTTCTCAGTCCTCAAATCAGCACACATACAAATTAAATTTTCTTCCTTCTTAATTCTCCATGTGTTGGAGGGATACTAAAGAAATAAATTATTATCTTGTGTTAATATGAAAATGCTTCTGTTGATGAATTCAGTACTTAGTCCCAGTGTTGAATACAATGTGGGACCTGGCTGTTTAAATTTGGAGCAGAAATGGAAATATTCTTGGTCTTCTGTTAATGCAGACAGAGTTTGATGTAAAGCTGACACTAGAAATGAATGAAACTCCAATTTTTCCCCAACTGCTTCTAAACTACAGTGGTTAAAGTTCTGTAAGAAGATACAAATGTGTCTGCTGAGCTCATAACTGGTATCATGAAAAGTACAGTCTGGAACTTCCTGTAACCACGATTCTGTAACCAACATTTTTGCACACCAAAAGTGAGGAAACCAATGCACATGGATTCAGCCAAATACTTCTTGGGGTTGTAGCAAATATGTGTATGTTTCAGTAGTCCTTTGGCTTAGAAAGCTTTTTCACAGCCCTGCTTGCAGTGTTTGTGTGGCTTTAGGCTGAGCTGTTAGTCAGCTGGGTTGTCTTACAGCTTTGTTATGGTTTACAGCCCGAACTGCTCTCCCAGCACTGTCTGACCCCTGAACAGCTGGGGATGGAAGAGCAGCACCGGTGCCTGTGGAAACTCAATGCCCATCAGGAGGAGGGGGCTTAGGAAGTTGTGGTCAGTGTTAGCATTGCTGCATTGTTCCTAGCTGTGCCTTAGTAGAGATTTGATGTGCTCAGAGCATATGGCATCCAGCTCAGTAGTGATTTATTTTCTCTAAAGCACTGGTATGGATTCAGGGGACTGTGGAGTGTAACCAACGTTCTGGCACAGACATAACTCAGCAAGTCTGTTATGTGATGTTGTGATATTGATTTCTGCACACTAGTCCCTACACTGTCATTTTGTATTCCTTAAAAGTCTGATCTGCCATTGAATAATTAAAGCTTAGCAATTACAGCAAACTTCTGCTGGCAGAACACACTTGTTTGACAGTTTGAGGTTGTCTAAGGGTTTGTAGCTATTGAATTGCCTGGGAAGTAGGATCATCTAGCCATGGTTGCTGCTTTTTCCTTATGCTTAAATCATTTTTGGAAGACCTGCACATTGATTAATTATATATAGAGAGAGGTGCAATCACTCTAATTAGCAGAGATGGCTTTTTCTGTTGACTAGATACACTTTCTGATTAGTTATTGTGCATAGTTGGAGTATTACTGAGGCACACAGAATCACAAAAGTGTTGGTTGGAAGGAACCTTTTTCTTACATAACCTCTTTGAAGCAGGTTTGTAACCTGTGTTGGATCAGATCAGCCTTGGTTTTGTCCAGCTGGGTGATTGAGGAGCTTCAAGAGCAGAGTTTCATTAAGGCATGATCAAGGCAGGAACAGTATTGCAGAGCACTCTTGTTTTCTCTGTGTGGAAAAGGATAGTTGGGGAGATTTCAACTGCAGAATAAGAACCCAATTAAATATGGGAAGTAACAGGGGTGTGAAATGCTCTGTAACATTAAATTGCTGTTAAACTAAAACTTCTCTGCTTTAATCAAGGCCTTAATTTTAATCTCAGTCCTCAACAGATACTTCTGGGGACTCCACACATGGAACATGTGGGAGTTGGTACTGGAGATAAAGTTTTTAAAAACATTAGGGTGATGTAATTCAGGGCCTTCCAGCTTGTTTCTGAAATGCAGTTAAAAGGAGGAGACCAGACACCTGAGCACAGTGGATGAAGGGAACAAATATAAATAGCTGAGAATTTACTGAAGCTGAAGGCTCAGAGAACCTGCTGTGCAAATCACTATGTACTTAGTATTTTTCAAGACTAGAGAAGAAGCAGCTGGGGTACCACATCAGTGCTTTTGTCTCCAGCACTATTTCAGAGGGGCCATCTGAAAACAAACTGCAAGACTGAGAGAAGTGGAGATGCTCTAAGGAGGTGTTGAGGGCTGATCCTGAACAAGAGGTGGATGACAGTGTAAAGCCTTAGGAGGAAGGCTGAGTGCAGGTGGGGACAGCAGTGGGGGTTCTGATCTGTGTAAGTTTGGACATCTTAGCAAATAACTTAAAGATCCTTGTAGAAACTGATCTCCTTATTCTGGTAGAGGGAGGGTAGCAGCTGCAGTACAAGGCCTGTTACAGCTGGATTGAGGGGAAATATAAGGATGTAAGCAATTAATTTATTTAATATTTAAGGAAATGCAGTATGAGCCTTGGAAAGTCAAAAGACAAGCGAAAGTTTCAGTTGAAGGTGTAGAATGTGCCTCTCTGAGGGGAAGCAAGAATGTCTCTCTGACAGTGTGACTGGGACAAGGACACATGAAGATTGTTTCTCTTCAGCTTTCTGATCCAATCTGCAAGTAGCTTCTACCTTCTGGAATGCACTAACTGTACTTTATCCTTTGCTTATCTAAAACTTGTGCTGAATGGAATGGTGTGGCTCAGATAGCAGTTGAGAACTTGTGACTTGTGAGCACAGAAAGCATCTGTGCAGTTGCAGTGTGTGGTCTTGGCACTGCTTTGGAGCTCTGTGGACAGAAGTAACAACAGTGCTTCCTCTCAGCACAGTTGTGTCTCTGCATTCTCTTGGAGCTTTTCTTCCCAGATGCTTGCACTGGATTCTTGACCTCTAAATGTTGGAGAGGAAAAGTTGTCCCTGCTCTGCCCCCCTGGCTTTGCTGTCCAAGAAGCAGTGGTGCTCACAGGCTGCTGTAACCTCCCCTCAGGTTTGAGGGCACTTGAGCTTTCTCCCTTACATGTCACACAACTATTTCTGACAAGTCTTGAGTGCTCACACTGCAGTGTCACTTGCAGTGCATTCTAAAGTGTAGGAATACAGGTTTAGTCAAGTCATAAACAGCTTCATACAAATAATTGAATTCTGTTTTGTTTGGTTTCTTTTTATCTTCCAGCCAACAACACAGCAATCTCCTCAGGATGAACAGGAAAAGCTCCTGGATGAAGCCATTCAGGCTGTGAAGGTGCAGTCATTCCAGATGAAGAGATGCTTGGTAAGAATGTGACTCTAAAATGCAATGAAGCTTCTTGTCTGCCAGGAATAAAACAGTAAATCAATACCAATCTCTAGTGCTGTGAGGAAAGTTAACCCTTTATGTATCTTTGTGCCAGAGGCTTTGCCAATAAATGAGGCAGCTGCTCATTCAGAGTGAGCCTTGGGTATTCTCTGAATGTGTCTTCCTGATTTTGCTCCAGTATTTGACAAGATAAGTTAAAGATGCACCTTTATCATTTACATGCTTGCATTTAAATAAACCTAAGATGAACTTTATTATGAGATCATTGTTCATGTCCACCATTCTGTTGTTTTTTTTCATGTAGCCTTTTCTTGGTGTGACTGGCAGACTGAGAGGCTGTGTAGGATTAGTTTTGTAGGGATTAACTGTAGATGGATGTGTGAATTCTTCTGTGACTGGAAAACACTATGGGCTAGTGTTGTGCTGAGACTTTTATCTGTGAATTGTAGCCAATTCAGGCAGATTATGTAATCACACATAGCTTTCCTGGGTTTGAGAAGCCTCAGTTGTTATTTGGAGAAACTGCTCAAAGTTGCAATGAAAACTTAAATATTCTCATATGTTTTCATGGGGTTAGCCAAGCTAACTTTGTTTGCAGCCAAATGAGAGTAGCAAGAAGTGTAACACCTCTTCCAGTTTTGTGCTCAGTGGGACGTTTTGGAAATCTTGAAGTAGCTGCAGCTGCACTTTTCGCTGCTATCTGTGATTAAGTGGCAGTTTAAATACACTAAGGGGATCACACTAGCAATTCTTTTTGTTCTCCCTCAAAACTTACTGCTACTGCTTATGGTGGGTTGCTCAAGTCTGTATAAGTGGTAGATTAGAGGTTTGTGGTTGTATCCTGTGATGCCAGGTGATTAAATGCACCAGAAGTGTGATTTAAATGCAGACTAGTAAGGGGTGGCTTTCAGTGAGGTTTTTTTTGTGGGTGAGAAGGAGGGGAAGGTGTGATGATGGCAGTGTGTATTGTCTGTCTCCTTGAGGTTTCTAGGACATCTGTGAGATCTGAGCAAAACAACAGACCAGATTTGGAGGAGGGGAACCCGTTCTATTTTGCTTGCTGGATAGAATCCAAGTGTTGGGTGCAGATTGCTGCATAAGCAGAATGATTTTAGATTTTTCTGTCATTAGTATTGTGATTTATTACTTAGCTCTGTCTTCAGATGCATCTTCTTATCACCTCAGGTAAAACATTCACTTAATTTAGCATGGTGGTGTAGTATAAGCTAGATATTAGACCACGTGAGGTGGTTTTTTTAATAGGTAAATAATCCTGCATTTGCCTGGTGTCATTTCTAACAGACTTTTCTGTTTCTTCCTCTGAAGGACAAGAACAAGCTGATGGATGCTCTGAAACATGCTTCCAACATGCTTGGGGAGCTGAGGACTTCTATGTTATCTCCAAAGAGCTATTATGAGCTCTGTATCCTTTCAGGAGGAAAATAATAGTTGAAATGTATTTGGAATGGGATGTTCATCTGCTTTTTTTGGTACAATGGTGTCTCGTGTCAGATTTATTAGCATTTTTCTCCCCAGTATTCAATTATGTGTATATATTGTAGGAGAAAATATGCTTTGCTCACTGTCTAAGTTCAGTTTTTCTCTCTGGTATAAAACAGGTCTTTATTGTCTTTCATATATTCCTCTGGGAAGTTTCAGGAGTCTAGTTCTAAAAACAGTATCAGCTCTGCAAAACAGCTCTTTCATTCCCAGTTTTATTCCCTTTTCTAATATGCTAAAAATTGATTAAAGGTTTGAGGTTAATTTTGCACATTTATCCCAATCATGATTGCTGTGCAGAAGTACTGCCTGCTTGGGCATGTTTGTGTTTGGTGTAGCATCTTCTTCTTGGGTGTGAATGAGCAAATTACTATGAAAATATGTTGTGGGCATTCTAACTTAAAATCCTTAACTATAAGAAAAAGACATGGCAATTTCTGATGAGCTACACTACTTGGAAGTCTACCTGACAGATGAATTTGCCAAAGGCAGGAAAGTGGCAGACCTTTATGAGCTAGTACAGTATGCTGGAAATATCATTCCAAGACTGTAAGTGTGTGAATGTTGGTGTCTGACTTTATTTGCTTTTTCTGTTTTAAACTGGTGAATAGTTGTCTAACTCTGGGCTCAGACAGTGATTGGCTTCTCAATTATATTATATTATATTATCTTCTCAAAGATATTCTGGAGCAGCAGTCTTCTGCATCTCACATATTCCTGCTGCCAGTTACCTGATGCAGAGATGAGCACAAAGCCAGTAGTTCCTATTCTGCTAGACTACAGTGTAAGGGAGGATTAACTACTTCCCCATCACAGGTTACTTACCTAAATGTGTCAGAGCTGTTTTCCAGCTCAGTGAGATGCTGGAACTATAAATGAGGTGGTCTGAGAGCATTCAGAACTTTGTGAGCATTTACACATTCAGTCTATCAAACATTGTAATGAGGTCTAGTGGCTGTTCAGACTTCCTGTGCTCCTGGAGCAGAGGAGAATAGGAGTTGAAAGCTCACTAAATGTCCAAAATTATGGGACCAAGGTGGTAATTTTATTGCTTTTCTTGTGCTTCGGTAATCCTGCCATTATGGACAAAAAGAACTATTGCCTTTAAGTGTGGTGTTGTTACTTTATGATTGATTGTTTGGCTCTGTGCCTTTTGCAGGTATCTGCTGATAACAGTAGGCGTTGTCTATGTCAAGTCATTTCCACAGTCCAGGAAAGATATTTTGAAAGACCTGGTGGAGATGTGCCGTGGCGTGCAGCATCCTCTTAGAGGCCTCTTCCTTAGGAACTATCTCCTGCAGTGTACCAGGAATATCTTACCAGATGAAGGCGAGCAAGCAGAGTAAGAAGGATGGGCTATAACTTGATAAAATTACTGTTAATAGAGCTTATTTAAATTTTGTGTGACTTACTTCAGATTTGAGAGAAGTAGACATGCTACAATTCCATAGACTTGACAAGTGGTTTGTCCATTAAGAATTCCCTTCTAGTACTAAAGTTCCTCACACGTGAGGATATGAACCTTTCTTATGAATGCAGAAATCCCACCCCACACTTCCCCGCCCTCTAACCTTCTTAAAAGTTCTAAAAACCAGTGGCTGGAAGGATGAATACCTCTGACAAGCTTTTCCCTTCTTAACCTCTTATCCATTGCAGTGAAGAAACCACTGGAGACATCAGTGACTCGATGGATTTTGTGCTGCTGAACTTTGCTGAGATGAACAAGCTCTGGGTGCGGATGCAGCACCAGGGCCACAGCCGGGACAGAGAGAAGAGGGAGCGCGAGAGGCAGGAGCTGAGGATCCTGGTGGGGACAAACCTGGTCCGCCTCAGTCAGCTGGAAGGGGTTAATGTGGAGAGATACAAGCAGGTGGGATGGCTCTCTAGCCTTTCTGATGTCTGTTTGCCAAACTAAACTGGTTTGGACTTCCAGATGAGCAGCTGTGTCGCACTTTCAGACACACAAAGGACGAGGCAGACAGCAGAAGGTCAGGCAGGAAAGCTCTATTTTAAATTTCTGACTCCATCTTATATAGACTTTGATCAGAAGGCAAGAGATTGGCTACACAGGTTGCCACCTCTTTGACCTGGTTGTTGAACATCACTATCAATCATATTTCTCCTCCCAGAGGAGAAATGTGTAAATAAAATAGATAAGTTCTAAATATACACATAGTTTACATGAAGCTGCGTGAGAATCTCCACTGCAAAATTTCAAACACTGAAAAGCAGGCAAACTTAGGGTGACACAGCTGGAAGTGTTACAGCTTTGCTAAAGGCTCAGTAAGCCCAGTGCTTCTCAGACTCTTCACCTGAGGAAAAGTTGTGAATACTCATGAAGGTATACAGTGTGCTCTCAGGTCAAGGACATGATTCACACATTCTCCTATAAGTCTGTCTGTAACAGAGACAAGAAATTGTAAAACTTTGCTTCCAGAATTCCCATTTTCTTGCAAAATAATGAGTTGGTCTAAGGGATATGTGCATATCCAGTGTTCTGGGATAGACTTCACAAGTTGTGAGGCTGTGCTTCCCAAAGCATTCAAGAGAACTGTTTCTGTGTGAAATGACAGTGAAGGAAATGTATTATTTAAAAGTCTGTCCCTTGTAAGTTCTACCATACAGCTGCTGAAAACAGCTTTGAGTGGTGCTGCTGAGACCTGGGCATGTGCCAGTGAAGTCAGTAGCACTGACTTATGAAATCAAAGCTTGCATAATGTATGAAAGGGACAGACTTCTGAGATTGGTAGATTTTTTTTTTCTTTTCCTCTGGAGGATGGAACTGCAGAAAAATAGGACTTTTTATCAGAAAGCTTTTATGTAGAAAATCAGCTGAGAACTGTTAGAAGTTCTGCTCTGTTTGGATAAAGTCCATATGTGAATATAAACTTAGAAGGTAATTGAAAAATCACTGCAAGACCTTTTTCCCCTCTTTTCCAGATTGTTCTTCCTGGAATACTGGAGCAGGTTGTGAACTGCAGAGATGCTTTAGCTCAGGAGTACCTCATGGAGTGCATCATACAGGTGAGCTGCTTAGGTTCAGTTGCAGTGATGGGACACAGGGATACTTCTATACACTTAGTTAGATTCAGGCAGCTTTCACATCTTCCTCATGGACTGGAAAACTTCATCATTGGGACTTGTACACTGTTGCTTGTCCTTTACTTTTTACCAGATGAGCAGAGTGGAGATTTTGTGCTCCTGTTGCAGTACCTTGTAAGCATCAGAGCAGCAGTGCCTGTGTTATGAGTTGTAGTAGAAAGGTGGGCCCTTAAGTTACCCATTTGTCTTATATCTCTTGCTTCATGCATTTACCCAGTCAAGGTCAGCTTCATAGGCCAGAGTGTATTTACTTTGTGGCTATCTGCTTTAGAATTACTCTGTTGCATTTTTCTTCTGTGTAACAATGGGAAAATTCAGTTTATAACTTGATGACTATTGATCTAAAACTTCAGGTTTTCCCAGATGAATTTCACCTCCAAACCCTGAACCCATTTCTCAGAGCCTGTGCTGAGCTGCACCAAAATGTGAATGTGAAAAATATAATTATTGCTTTAATTGACAGGTGAGTGCCTAAGGGGGTGGAACTTGACTCAAAATTAAGTGTGTGTTGTGCACAAGCAGATGATAATAATTCTTCTATCATTTGAATATGTTTAATTTCTGATACCACTTCTTATCTTCTGATACCACTGTTTCCATGTCTTTCTATCAGCTGTAATTAAAGCTGTGAAGATTATTATTTCTGTAGCTTCTACTCTCTGGACTCTGCTTTTACAGCTCCCAATGAAACCTGCTTTATGGAGTGATTAAAACTTGTAAAGAGACTAAGCCAGGAAGCAGCTCATTTAGTATTGAGCAGTTTCATGCTGCAGAACTGAAGTGACAGCAGTGCCCTGCTTTGACAGCCATATCACTCATAGGTACCTCTTGAAAACTTGAAAATCCTAATGGCTAAATCATCTGTCAGGGACACTTTACCTTGGAGGATCAAAGACCAGAGAACATAACAATGCTTCTTCAGAACAGGGCTAGTAGGAAATTTAATTCTTAGCTTGCCACTGGCATCTTGACTGTTGTCCCAAAAGAATGTTTTTCCTGTGGAGGTACTGCTTAAAACTGCTTGAACTGAGTTCAGATTTGGGGGGAGGAATCATAGAATCTTTTAGTTTGGAAAAGACTTAAAGTCAAGCTGACGTTTCAGTTTGTATCCTGAAAGGAAACACAGATTTTCAGTGGGCACCTGCATTTTCATACTGCAGAAAGGAAATGCACTTGCATGGCCTGTCTCAGGCCCTAGAAAAGCCTTGTCCTTTGCATTTGCATCCAGACATGTACCAATGTATGGACTCCAGTTACCACAGGATCTTGGGTTCCCCTGGCATTCAGCATTGGGTAGGATTACTGTATCCTCTCCAATGCCTGGAGAGGACTTGTGTGTATTGGGCATGACTGGTATAACGTAGGATCTTGAATTTTTTGCTTACCAAGTCAGTAGTTTGTTTTCTCCAGGTTACATCAGATTTATATGTTCAAGACTTTGGTTTTATTGGAGTATCTTTCAGTGTTAGTGCATTTGTCAGAGACACTGTGTTGCCTTCATGTAGAGATGTTCACAGGAGTTCATTGGTTTCCCACACTTCGATGGTGTGGCTCAGGTTTTTCATGACTGTTAGCTTTAAAAAAAACCCAAAACCTGAAAGTGTAAACCCCAAACACTACAAAACCCACAAATCCCAAGAGATGTTATCTGTAACTGATTTTTGAGACTATCTTGATTACTTTTAAAAGAGGTCATGGGATATTTTGCTAGGCTCTTACACTGGACTGTGTCATTCTTGTGAGAAGGTTTTCCTTGTGTAGCTTTTGCTGTTAAACTTTGGTATCACCTCCACAGCAAAGTTTTTGTGTTCTTACTGTTACAAACACCAGTAAGGGACTGACCAGCAGTGACTCTGTCCTCCCAGCCTTACCACTGCTGGGGTCTGTTGGGCCACTGAAGGTTTCCAGAGCTCTGTCTTTGGGCTGCAGGACAAGGGCAGAGAGCTGGCAGTGTGATGATTATCTGTGATAGCAGCTTGAGATTTTGGCTGTAATGCTGCTGCCAGTGTTGGAGCATATGAGTGGATCTGTCCTTGGGATCCATGTGTGTAGGGAGGATGTTGCTCTTGTGTTTGTGTTGGAGCTGGTGGCAGCAATGGCCCAGAGCTTCAGTATTGTGTAGTTAAGATGTGAAGCTGCCCTGTGTAGGTTGTGCCTCTTGGCATTTCTCATCTTTGTTTCAGCTGCCATTGGGTAATTGAATCTGAACATCACTGACTGCTGAAGAAGCTTGTGAAAATTTTATCCTTATTCCTGTGGGGCTTTCCTCCTAAAGGAATCTCTGCAAATTGTCTTGCTGCTTTGGGATCTTTGTTGCCCTACTAAACCATTCATGACTTTTAATTATGCTGCCATCTGCCTGCAGCTTGTTCATACCTTGTAGCCTTGCTGGCTTTACACTGAGCTGTTGCCAAGGGAAGCTGCCTTGTTCCTCTGAGAAAAAGCTGTGACTGTTCCTGGCTTTAGAAAGTGCTTTTAACCACCCTAATCAAATACAAGAATAGTTCAGTGTCTTATTTTTCCTGGCAGTGAAGTTTTTTGGGCTCCTGGACTTTTCTTATGTGTCTCTTTGAGATCCAGAGTTCATTCAGAATCAAAATTGAAAAACCCTGTAGAAAGAATTAAAAAAAATTTAATGTGATGCTTTTTCCTAAATATTTTTGTAGTTCTTTTCCTAATTCAGAGTAGAATAATCTCAATAATTAGAAAGTCAAGATAGCAATGCTGAGCTTTTTAAGCTGCAACTCTGGTAAGGTGTTAGCTTTCTGATAGTGGTGCTTTCTATCCTGTATCTCATTTTTGCAGAAACGGTGGTTGGCATGACTTTCTCCTCTTACAGATAAAAATACCTCTCACCACCTCCTGAATGCTTGCTGGATGGCAATTTCTTGCTTCCTCCTCCCCCCAGAAAAAATATTTTTCACTTCTCCATTCTTCTCAAGTTCACTTTGTATTTTGTTCTCTGTGAATAGTGTAAGTTCCAAACATGTTGATCTTTAGTGATAAAGAATAGTTAAGTCAGCATATTCCTTTTGTGTGTTTTTTCCTCCAGAGGCTGTTTTGTGGAGGATGCTATTGGGTGTCTAATTTCAGTAATATCACTGAATGAGTAAATGCAGGATATTTGCTCTTCCGTCAGCCTACTCCATACCTCTTTATCTTCTGGAAGAAACAGAGCAGTTGCTTCTAGCTGAAAACCAGCAATTATGAAATGTCCTTCCTGTTCTTTCTTCACCTTGCCTTTTCTGTCAGCAGTCTTTTCCAGGACTGATAGTTACCAGGCTCAGTTGCTCATAAGGCTAATGACTTCCATTAATTTCTTTTTTGCTTGTAATAGAGCTTCCAAATATATCTAGGACTTGCTTTTTCTGTCAGTCCCTCTTTCTACTCTGTTTGAGTGGAAAAGTGATCCTGACCAAGCTGCTTTCCTTGCTCTGTCACCAGGTTAGCTTTATTTGCACATCGTGAAGATGGACCTGGTATCCCAGCAGATATCAAACTGTTTGATATCTTTTCACAGCAGGTTGCTACTGTTATACAGGTATGTTGGGTATTCCTGCATGCAGTTTTGGGGGTGTTTTTTTGCAAACTTCTGTGCTTTAGTATCAACTTTGTGCTGTCTTAAATTTCAGTCTCGGCAGGATATGCCCTCAGAGGATGTGGTGTCTTTGCAAGTTTCTCTCATTAACCTGGCTATGAAATGCTACCCAGACCGTGTGGACTATGTTGACAAGGTGTTGGAGACTACTGTGGAAATATTCAACAAACTTAATCTGGAACAGTAAGTGTCTCTTGCATTTTCTTTGGCATGGCAATTAATACCCTAAAATCAGGCCTTTTGCATTTCACCACGTTTGGTGAGATAGCAGAGCCATGCTCTGGATGTGTAAGGTCACTGCTTTTGGACTGAGCTGCAGCAGCCTTGATAAATTCCTGATTTACCAGGACTTGCTCCCCTGTGCATAAGTTGTGCTGTACAGCCACACAAATGTGTGCATTTTGTAGGCATCCCTTACAGCACTTGAGTTCTGCTATTGCTGCATTTGCAGCCACACTCTCTGCTTCTGCTGGCAGCAACTTAAAACATGCATTTGTTACTGTATGTCCCAAAGCTCTGACTTATTTTGATACTCATTTTCTTCTCCCTAGCACCAAGTTGCTTGGTGGTTGTTGTATACCTCAGAATTGATACTCTGAAGCAGACTTGAAACCTGTCTACATATGTGAACCATTGACTAACTGTGTTTTTTTGCATATATTTTCTTCTAGTATTGCAACAAGCAGTGCTGTTTCGAAGGAGCTGACTAGACTTTTGAAAATCCCAGTTGATACTTACAACAATATCCTGACAGTTCTGAAGCTAAAACATTTTCACCCACTCTTTGAATACTTTGATTACGAGTCCAGGAAGAGCATGAGTTGTTACGTGCTTAGCAATGTGTTGGATTATAACACAGAAATTGTGTCCCAAGATCAGGTATGATATATATAAGTTGAAATTCCAGGTGTTTAAATGACTCTTCAAAGACCTGAAAACTCACTTAGTGACTTCGTGCAGGGCATGCTTTGTCTCCTAGCCTGCATGCCTCTGCCTCCCCTGGCACAGGCTTTATCCCACTTGGTAATTCTTCCTCTTGTGTTCTTAAATGTCTTTGAGCATCTTTTCTAACCTCATCCTAGAGGCTACTCCTGATATACCACACCTCAGCCTAGACAGTAATCTGCTAGGTGTTGTGAACAAAGACCCTGAATCCTTTTAAAACTGGATCTACTGTCTAAAGAAGGCTGAATAGCATTTGGAATCTGAATTTCCTCTGCACTGCTGTGCTGCCCTGTCCCACTTGTGCTGAGAGGGACCCTTCTTCAGGGTGTAAGGCACATGTCTGAAGCATCCACCACTGTGAGTGGCTGTAAAGATGTTCCCAGTTGCTGGCATTTTATGCTTATGGAGTACTGTAAATTAAACAGAGCTTCTATTGCCTTTAACAGGTTGATGCCATCATGAATTTGGTATCCACGCTGATCCAGGATCAGCCAGATCAGCCTGCTGAGGATCCTGACCCTGAGGACTTTGCTGATGAGCAGAGTCTTGTGGGAAGATTTATTCATCTCCTGCGTTCTGACGACCCTGACCAACAGTACCTGGTTGGTGACTGGTGCTTCTCAATGTCTGTGCTCTCTGAACTGTCACAGTTCTTGCATTATTGACTGACAACACTTGGGTGAAGCTGGGAGCTGGGGCATCATGCTTTGGGACTGCAAACTCAATAGAGAACATTATGTATGACACCTTTAGTGGTAGGATGATATATTGTTTATTCAGAAAAAAGCAGATGAGGACTTGAGCATGTTTTGATCCCATGAGGTGGCAACTGTCTGTATTAGTTTGTGGAACTCTTAATGTTCTGATAACTTCATGTAACCATCTATTGAAAACACAGCAAGGGCTACTTGAAGTACTGTGTTAATTGTATTTTTGATACCAAGAGAATGCAAAAAACGTCAGAAAATAACAGCTTAGTACATTTGGCCCTAGGGATTTTAATTTCTATAAGGATGAGGTCTTCATACAGCATGTTGTGTCCTGCTGCTTGGTTCCAAATGTTTTTCCTCTCTGCTTGGTCCATCTGTAAGAGTAGATTTCACCCGTCCTTGAAACTTGTGCATTATGGTACTTGTAATGGTTTGAGTTGATCTATGGCAGCTTAATATAGTTCTCTGTTGTTAATCTGCTATATCTGGCTTTAGGGAGGTCACTTAAACTTCAGATAAACTATCTTGAAGTGTGTGTGAGAGTAGAGGGCCAGGGATATTCTGTCTATGCCAGATCCACTGGAGAAGTTGGCAGAAGCTGTGCTGAAGTTGGTGCTGCTGCAGATGGCACAGTCAGGCCTGCTTAGGGCCTACTGTGAAATTACAGTTTGTGCCTGAAATAAAATAAAATTGACTGACTGTCCTGAAGTTGCAGCAATATCACACTTTATAAACAGTGAGAATAGAGCAACAGAACAAAGTGCAAGCTATGCATAACACAATTAGTATTGATTTAGCTTGGCTTTGAGGTCTGGTATAAAAAAATTCTTGCTTGAAGTGTAATGAAACTTGTGTAATGGGGAGAAGCATACCTTTACAGGAATTGGAGACTGTTGTGTTTCAGGACCTTATTGCTAGAGTAAAGCAGAAAGGTTGTGGTTTTTTTTTTTTGTTTTTTTTTTTGGTTGGTTGTGGTTTTGGTTTTTTTCTTACCAAAACTTTCCTCAAAAGAATGCTGGCACCAAGGAAATTGATATTTCTACCCCAAAAGAATTTACATAGCTAGAGAGTTGAAGCTGTTTTTGCAAGGATTCTGAGTTTCAGCCTGTCTTTCTCATCTAGCAGTGCTTTGCTTTAATCACATTGACCACCTTTAAATGCCATCAAAGGATTTGGGACTTTATCTTTTGGGTACAATTTTATGAGCTACGTTAACACCTTCTAATAATAATGCTTAATAGCTCCCTCAGCATCACAAATGCTTGCATCAAATTTTTCTATAATACAGCAGCAGCAGGAAAAAATCCAAGGCTATAGGATTTTCACAGTATCTCACTTCAATTTATGCATTCTGTATGGAAGATATATGAAATGCAAATTCAAATAGCCTAGTCCAAGTGTATTAGCCAGAGTGGCTAACCAGTGTGTAATGGGTGATTACAGACTTCTGTATAATCAGGTTATATACATGAATTCTACATCTAATCTAAAAAATACTTTTGGGATGGGGCACTGAGCTTCCCTTGAGTGCTTGTTCCTGTGCAGGGTTCTCTGAGCTCACAGTGCTTCTGTTGTAGATCCTCAACACTGCCCGGAAGCACTTTGGGGCCGGGGGGAACCAACGCATTCGGTTCACGCTGCCCCCCTTGGTTTTTGCCGCCTACCAGCTCGCGTTTCGCTACAAAGAGAACTCCAAAGTGGTAAGTTCACCTCCAGCTTGCTCTTGTGTGCTTCCTTGGCTTTATTTTCTTGAAAATGTATTTTGTCTGGCTGCCATAAGTATGCTCAGACTTGATACAGAAGGCTAGTTTTGTTTGGGTTTTTTTCTCAAAGAAGAATTTTTTCTTGAAGTTTGAATGCTCAAAGAAGAATTTTTTCTTGAAGTTTGAATGCTTTTTAATTTGATGAAGATTTTTATGAAGTCATAATAAGTTACTTTTGTACTTTAGAAGTGATGCAGCAGAAATTGGCCAGTTTTGTTTATTCATTAAGGTGACTGATTATGTGCCTTTACTGGGACCAGAACTGATGGCATAAAATTGATTTAAATCTGGATATTGAAATTCATAAATTTCTAAATTGTAGCTACATTGTTGTAATGCTTCTAAACCTATAAAAAAGCACTTGCTTTAATTTACACAGCAGTAGTAAAAGTGTACAATAAAGTAATGACTGATCCATTTTGGCTCTTAAATGCTTTCTGATTGAGATAGTAACCTTAAATATGTATTTCCTTTATTGTGGGTGTTATATTTTGAGGAAATAACTTTAAATGTTTGTTAAAATTCTCTTCAAAATGAAGGTTTTAAAATTCTCTTCCACTTCTGATTGCTCTGGAACAGAATTTTTCTCCCCTTGACTAACCAGGCTTTTGCTCAGCTATGTGCCAAGCATAACTGCCCTAACTGCAGTTCAGTGTAGGCTTCTGAGGAAGGCTCCTATTAGCTGGTAGGAAAAATGGGCATGAAATTTTTGTAAATGAAAGAAATACTTTGTGCAGACCCATTGAAGCCAACCCTGTACTGCTGAGGCACTGGAGTGACTGGAGTGGTATCAGAGGGCAACAGACTGTGAAGCACTTAACAGATCTTAGTAAAATTTAGATTCCCTTTTCCTTGTAGCAATGCTGTTGTTCAAGCCTGCACTTGTTTTTCTTGTCTAGGATGACAAATGGGAAAAGAAGTGCCAGAAGATCTTCTCGTTTGCTCATCAGACCATCAGTGCTCTGATCAAAGCAGAGCTGGCAGAGCTGCCCCTGCGACTCTTCCTGCAGGGAGCACTGGCTGCAGGAGAGATTGGCTTTGAGAACCACGAAACTGTGGCCTATGAGTTCATGTCCCAGGTGAGTGTCCAGCTATTGGGGCTGGTGTCCTGTGCTGCCTTTAGTCTGATTTGGGTAGGTTTGCTGAACACTGAACCATCCAGTGTGATAAAAACACCTGAAATGATGGACAGCCAGTGCTACTAGGTAGAAACTCCTCATTTCATTCTTGCTTCCCAGGCTGCTGTGGGATTAAGCTCCATTGCTACTGATTTGAATACTCAGTCTGACAACAGTGGTATGTTGCAATGCTGCCTCCTGCTCGTGTAGTTGGCTCACTGGAGGAGTGTAGTTTTCTCAGCATAAAATGCTCCTTCACTGCTTCTGTCTCCAGCTCCTGATATCCAGCTGGTATTGCCCTGACCACAAGCACTCTTTGGAAGTTTTCTAAAATCTGCAGTGTTCACAACTGCTATGCTGGGCTTTCCAGTTAAAATCCTTGTATTGGAACCTATTATAAACTACTCTGAAAATCTGTTTGAACTTGTAACTTGGTCTTAAGCCTTACTTGTTGCAAAAACCTTCCCCTCTTCCCATCACATCAAGAACCAGTGTGTTCCATGTTATCCATGTTGTAGCTTTGTCCTAATCTTTCCTCTAATACTGCCACTAAATGCATGTTTTTAAACAGTTGCTGATAAGCTGGATTTGCTCACTGTGTTGTATCATTTGCTGTTGTAGCACAGTTCTGACCCTGAGAGCAGCATGGCAGCTATGTACTTGCCATTAGAGATACAGTTCAAGAATTTTCTATTCTCTGAAGATTCTTCATCTATGTAGCAGCAGTGCAAGTGCTTTTCTTACCTACTCTGTCATCACTGACCTGCCATCAACTTCTGCTCTGCTAATTTGTGTGTTTCAAAGAACCAAAATTTCTTTGGGGACTATTTCTGCTGCTGAAGTTCTGTGTTTGAATAGGTGCTTGAAATGAGGAAAAATTCAATCTTCAGTTTATATGTGGGATCTCACTTGTTTGCTATGTCCACTTGAATACTGTTTCTTGTAAGACTTTTTTCTGGTCTATGGATTTACTTGATTTTTACACTCTACATGAAAGATTTTTTTTTCCTGCCTGAAGCTTTTAACACAAATGCAAATCTGGACAGTTTCTTGCTGTGTCAGTAGCAGGTGTGATTATTTTTTTTCTGATGTGTTCTGATTGAATCTTGCTTTCTCCCTTGTCTAGGCCTTCTCTCTATATGAAGATGAAATCAGTGACTCAAAAGCACAGCTGGCTGCAATCACCTTGATAATTGGGACATTTGAGAGGATGAAATGCTTCAGTGAGGAGAACCATGAGCCTTTGAGGACTCAGTGTGCACTGGCAGCCTCCAAACTCCTGAAGAAGCCAGACCAGTGCCGAGCTGTGAGCACTTGTGCCCACCTGTTCTGGTCTGGCCGAAACACTGACAAGAATGGAGAGGAGGTAAGAGCAAAGTGACACCAGTGGGACACATCCTGCCTCAGTCACAGTTCTGCCTTCTTCTGTAGACACTTCTAGATACATCGGTGAAGTTGGTTTGGTTTGCCTGGAATTTATTCTAATACATGAAACTTCTAATACTCGCTGCAGTGTAAACTGCATAAATAAAAAAATGGAGAAAACTCTAATTTAAGGGTGGAAGTACCAGGCAAGCTTTTGAGTGTCAGCTAGTCAAAGGCTGCACTTGCTTGTATTTATTATATTTGCTCAGTTTGCATGTGAACTACTAAACTTCCACATTCAAGATACAAGTTGTTGAAGTAAAGGTAAAAAAAATCCTCTCTGTTCTTCAGGACTTGTCACATAAGCTGTTGTCATTTTAAAGAGCAGTGTTTCAAACATATTTTTCAAAGTATGCATTATGGTACATGTTACAAAGTTGAGTTAATTGATCTCATAATTGAAAGCTTGTAACAACTGTTCACTTTACAGTGTGGTTTAACAAAAATCTAATTTTGGTGGCAGTCAGGCAGGGTGGGCTGTCAGTGACAGCTTGCTCTTTGCAGTTTGTGGAGTTTTGTGTTTCTGTGGCAGACCCCCAGGAAATGCTGTGTGTGCCAAGGAAAGAGACACTGGAGCTCCCTAAGGTTCTTTTACTTCTTGTAACTTTGGTGTTTTTCCTTCTAGCTTCATGGAGGAAAAAGAGTGATGGAATGCCTAAAGAAGGCTCTGAAGATAGCAAATCAGTGCATGGACCCTTCTCTGCAAGTCCAGCTTTTCATAGAAATTCTGAATAGATATATCTATTTTTATGAAAAGGAAAATGAGGCGGTGAGTGGAAATCCATTCTCTGTTGCATCTTTTTTAAAGAGCATTTCTTTAAGCTCTTCATTCACACTTATACCACAAATTCTCTTCAGCTTGCCCTGTAGTCTCATGAGAGACACAAGTTCTTGTGATAAGAGAGGAGTCAATAATTGATGTGCTAGTGAAACTAATGGATTAAACTTTGTTCTTCTCACATTGGGGGGGAAATGTTTGCAGTTTAGTTAGGAATTTAAATATTGTGAGAGTTGTATACCTGAAATATTTTACATTAAAACTTACTGGAACTTACTTGAGAAAATAGTAAGATCCCAGCTTTAGAGCTACACATTTATTAATGTGTACATAAGGGAAAGAAAATTCTTTACAGGTGTTCATGGTCACTGCTGACTCTGTCAGGTTGGTGTAAGCTTTAATTTCACAAGAGAGATATGACACCATATGTACTCATCTTAAATTGTGTGTGTATAATCTGAGATCTTCTGTTAGCCTGATCCATCTTCTGTTAGCAGATAAAGAAGTTATGCAGTTTGCAAAACCTGCTTGGTCCAGTAGAGATCAGTGTCTCCTCTGATGTCATTGATTGAGAGCAGACATTAAAGAATACCCTGTAGTTCTGAGAGAATTCCTCAAGAAATTTGAGGGATTTGCTGACTTTTCAATAACTGAACTGTGTTCTCAGTATAGGAGTGCTCTAGTATTGGAGATGCTGTATCTGATGGAGATGAAAATTAAGCTTTTTATTTCAAAGCACTTGGCAGATATAAAAATACTCTCTGGATACTCTGGTGGCTTGTAGTGCATTTTGTGTAGTGCTGAACTTCAGCCCATAGGCAGCTATGACTTGTTCTCTAAGAATAACTTGAAATCTGATATTACCATCCTGACTGACTTCTATAAGAAACAGTTATCTCACAGTGCATATACAATCTGATTGTGTGTGCCATTTGTTTGAAGCTTTTTAAATTTGTATTGAATACACTGGAAATAAATGCTGCTGGAATAGTTATGAGGCTATCAGGCTATTGACAAGTTTTTCACATTTGCTGGGATGGGGGAATTTCCACAGAACTCTGAAATTGAATGGAAGGGTCCTGTGAGGAACCAGAGAAGGCAGTCCCCAACAATTTGTCTGCATACAGTCTTATCAGCATTTTGGAAGGATTGTCCAAACACAGATAGCTGTTAAAAGTCTGTTAAAACTGATGTCTGTGCACTTGTACACAGCCGGTGTTGATGGCTTCTGTTTTATGTTCTGTAGGTGACAATTCAGGTTTTGAATCAGCTAATACAGAAGATCAGAGAAGATCTCCCAAACCTTGAGTCTACTGAAGAAACAGAACAAATTAACAAACACTTTCACAACACACTGGAGCACTTGCGTCTGAGGAGGGAATCACCAGAATCTGAGGGGCCAATTTATGAAGGTCTTGTTCTTTAGACAGACATGCACTGTACCTGTTCTCATTTACATACCATTTTTTTTTTTAAAGATAGGTTCCTAGGTTGTGCCTTTCAGAAATGTCAAATTTAACATTCATGTGTTCAGTCTGGCACTTCAAACACTTGTGTTGAGTACTCTAACAAATTTGGAAGGTTGGACCAGCAACTACAGGTTTCATCAGTTAGCATGGCTGAAACTTTCTTTGAAATCCATGTGACATGGTAGGGCTCTTCAGTTCTGATTTCTCTTCTGTCTGTTCACTGTTGCTTCTGTAGCACTAGAGCTCTAAACTGGCAGTGCCTGTCAGCTGAAACTGTGTCTGATCCTTACAGAGCATCAGATTTTTGGGATTATTGTACGTCAGATTCTGCTTGTGCTTTTCTTTTAATGCGAGTTAAGACTAAGTGTAATATTTTTCCCTAAAACTAGAATATATTAATGCATGTTTGGAGAGTTTTAAAGTACCATGTTCAAAAACAGAAGTTATATTTTGCATATTAAGGCTCTGTGACGTTCAGTGAGGGCCAGTACTGTGCACAGGGCATATTTATCAAGATAATTTTGTTCCAAATAGTATAAAAAAAATAGAGAAATTGCAATCTATATAGATATGTATAACCTTCATTACTGTAAATTTAGGGGAAAATGCATTACACAAGTTTATTCAGTATCATGATTTTGCACCAGTGAAACAATAAAGTTGCTATTAACACCCGTTGTTTCATGTCTCTTCAGAGCCCACTGTTGAACCCAAAGCTAATGTTGAAGATTCTGATAAAAGTGAAAGAACTTTTGTTTTGTAGGGACAGAAAAATCAAGGCATAGTTATCCTGGCTGAGCTGGGTGACTGCTGGCATTTCTAATGTAGGAGTTTGTGATATAAACCCAGTGTTTCTCCACATGGTGCTGAGATGATGTGTGCTCACATTTCAGAATACTTTTATGAGTACCTGGAGTGAAGAAGAATCCTACTGGATTCTGTGCCAGAGAGTTGAGTGGCAATTGAATGACAGTGCTGTAGGAAACTGAGCAGTAGAGCACAGCCAGTGGCAGCTGCTGTGGAGCTGGTGCAGTCCATGGGTTAATGCCAGTTGCTGAAAGTTTTGACCTGTCTAGTTTGCCTTTACTGAATATGGTGTCCTAAGGACAACTGATTGCATTGCATTACTCCTTGAGTGACCACTGTTTTCTGAAAATATGTCCTGGCTTGATTGCATAGTAAATGAGACTTTGGTGGGATTGTTCAGTAATTAGTCCTACCTGTTTTCTGAAAAAGGCAAATACAATCCTAGGAAACAATTGCAGAGTAGACAACAATTAGATCATTAATATACTGACGAATAAGTCTGGCTTGGAAGGGAGGAGGAATGAATGGGGAGATAATTTAAAGGCTTATAATTTAGCCTTTAGGTTTATAATTTATTTAAATTAGAAACCTCTCCAGGTTTATAATTTATGCTAATTCAAAAATCTTCATGTTGCTCTGTATCTGTTGAAACTGTTTTTCATAGAACTGTTAAGCTGTTTTGTTATAGCACATCCATAGCAGAATATGGTGGTGATGTTCATGTGGGTGTGTTCATAGTGTAGGGATATGCCCTCCTAGTTTGCAGTATTTGCTAACCATGTTTGTTTAGTTCTCAGTGTCAGTCCTTGTAACTTAGAAAGTGTCTTTGAAATACCAGTTTTGCAGTTTTGACTGCAGTCACCCAAATGTTGTAGACTGGTGCTTTTTCACCCTCTCCCACTTGTTAGGGTTACACAGTTAGGACTCTTCCACAGCTCTTAATTACTTTTATTGAAAGTTTACAAAGTAAATGATTTTACTGCTGTAAAATTTAAGATCAGTTGTATTACTGTGCATTTTAACTGTGGCAATGGACAACTAGAGCTGTTCAGTAACTATCACTTGTCAGCAAAGGAAAGCATCTGTTAGGTTATGTAGTAAATACTGGTGATGGTAGAACAAACTTGTATCATTAGTGATGCTCAATGTGACACCTTGTGGGATAAATCTACTCCAAACTCAGGATCAGTTGTGTGAGCTGCTGCTGTGGCACAGGGGCAATGGCAGAGACACTCTTGGGCAGTAGCAAGGCTGTAAGTTGTAACAGGCTTTGAGTCATGCCAGTCGTGATGCATCAACCTGGGAAGTATCTCCACACTTCAAGTGATACTTTCTTGACCACTAATGACTTGATGGATGGAAAGATTCAATGGGTGGGGTAGGGGAAAACAACACTTTTTTTTTTAATGCAGCCAGAAGTAGTAAATGTCCAACTGTAAATATTTTAAAAATTACTGGAAGGGAAGTTTACCTAGACTGTTGTCATGGATCTCATAGAACTACTTAGGCTTACTCAGTCCTTACAGCAAAGCACAGAGTAATACCCTTAGCCCTGTAAGGAGTAGAATTTTGACCTCAGTACATTTCCTGGCCATGCAGGATCCTGGTGAGGGGCAGGAGACTCTTCCAGTGTATAAGTTACCAATTCTTGTATCTCCTATTACAAAGCTCAAAACCAATTTATACTTCTCTTCCTGAGACTTTGTTCTACCAAATATTCCCCTCTCTTCTATTGCAGTCACCTTTTCCACTCAGGTCAGTGCTCCCTTATCTGCTGCAGTTGCTCAGCTTCTATGGTAACATCACTGTTGTGCTGCCTCCTGTCCCATGCTTTTCCTGTATGTTTATCCTTGGTCATGTCTTGTCTGGTTTGCCACAAAGTGGAGGGGGGAAAGCATCCTAGACTTAACAACTGAGGCCCTTGATGTCTTGAAGTGTGTTTGGGGTAAGATATAACAGATCCAAGATTAATGCTTTATGCATTATATTTACAGTTATTAAAAGTGACAGAACCTGAACTCTAATTATTAGCCATGAAAGTTGTTTTCAGCACTTCAACACTAATGCACCATTACTAGAAAATATGCTGTTGGTGTAATTTCCCAAAGAGCTTTGAAAAATGACCTTTCTTTTCGTTGCTGTGATTTTTCCCAGCAACATGAATGACTCTATTTCTACATATTCATAAATATCTACACTTGTGCCTACTTACCAGCATTTCATAAATATTTGCAGGTATTGCAATACTTGCTTTTTGGTGCTCCCACCAAATACAAGATGTACTAATTTTCAGCCTCCCTACTTTTCACATCAAAATGTCAGGATGAATTTTGGCCTTTCGTGGGCACAGGAGTTTTATGAAGGCTTTCCTAAAGCTCATGTGACACAGTGGGTAGAGAACAGGGTTAATTACAGAGTTCACCCACAGAAGCCAGAAGGAGATCTCATAGAGGGAGTAGGGCACACAGTGCCCATGGCAGGCTGCCCTGATGATCATCAGCAGTGTGTATGGAGCCCAGCACAAGCCAAACACACAGACAATAACTGCTAAAGACTTGGCTACTCTTTTATCCCGGGAAAGTCTAAATCTGTTTGCCATAATATTAGCAACATCCACTTTGCTGCTGGGGTGGCAAAGGCTTTCTGTTGCTGGGAAGAAGCCATTCCTGAGAGGCCTGGTCTTTCCATCCACCTGGAGGGGTGGAAGGTCCTGAGTGACACTCAGATTTGATGGCTGATTGCCAACCTCAGCCGAGGCCTGAAGCCTTGGAGCTTTCCTTGGGGGAAGAAGGCTGCTTGCTCTCTTCTCATGTTTGTCTCTGTTAGTTGGCTTTACAAAAAACACAGTGTGTTCCCTTTTTTCCCCCTGGAAATTCATTTCACAGTTCTCTTGACCAGGTGAGAGGTTTTCATTTCGGAGCAATGTGCGTTTCCTGATGTTAAGGTAAATGCTTAAGTTAAAGTACATAACAGAGATGAAAGGTGTAAAGAATTCAACAGTAGAGGCAATCATTAGGAAATACCAGTTGTAGAAAAATTCTGCATGACATTCTCCTTCAGGGACGATGCTCTTTTGGGCAATGTGCTCCCAGCTGAGGATAGCTGGCCCGTAGAGGAGAAAAGCAGCAATCCACACAGTCATCATCTTCAGTACTGCATTTCTGGTCATCCCTTGCTGAGCCCTGTAGCTGACCTGAGGGACAAAAGTCACACACATTACATGTATCCCAAACAGTTATGTGGCTGCTTTGGAGCCTGGCCCTCTCTGTCACTTGTGAGGGTTGGTGAGAGACTGGTTTTGGGATGAGGGTTAGACCAAGATCACAGAAGAATTATTTCTGCAATACACCTTCCACGAAACCTTATCAAGGTGATTGGGTCAGTTCTGAGAACATACATCAGATCTTAAAAGCTTGAAAACCAGGTCTCCTTCAAAGCAAATAACTGCTGCTCTTCCTAGAATAGGTTGTCACCAGTTGCTTCATATTTAATTGCATTAGCTCTGCTGCCTGTTTACAGAATGGTTAAAAATGTTTATTGGATCCTTTATTTGGTATTTTTAAATCATTTGAAATAAAAGGGTTTTGAATTCACAGAATATCATGCAAGTTCTTTTCTTTCTACTGTGGGGAGAGACTCTTAATGTGAAAATCACACAAAACATTTACTATACAACATCTTCTGTTTGATACACTTAATTTCGTTCTTTCATGAAGTACTTGCAGAATTCCTGTTTGCAGTTCAGGCGTATAGATGGAGTGTTCTGGTCTGCAAAGTACTTTACAAAATAATAACTGATTTCCATTATTTAGAAAATAGAGAAGCTAAGGTGCAGAAATAAGAAGTGTGTCACTAATACTGAGTTAGTAAGCCATATCAGCAAAGGTATTCATCAGCATCTTAAAGTCAAGATCATCTTCCCTATTCTGATTCCCTGGAATGTTTTGTCCCTGAGGCACTGAGGAAATACTCATGTAGTGGCTTGGAATTCACCCTTTACATCTCCATGGTGCAGCCACACAACATTTGGAATATGAAGTCTTCAGCCTTAAATTCTGTACAGGGTTCATGTTTACTGCCCCCATCTGTGGGCCTTGATCTCCACAGCCAGTGCTGTTCTGGTAGAGGAGCCACAGAGCTGAGGAAACCTGAGTGTGTCTGAATCGGGTCTGATTTTGCAGTCCTTAACAAAGCTATGAATGATTTCAGGAGCAGTCTTGGAGGAAGTTACCATTTTCATTGAGATGGAGTATAATTTGGAACTTCAGATATTCCTGTTTATATGTTCTCATACTGCCCTAACCCAACAGTCATTTTCTGTACTCTTGCTTGGGGAGGGATTTTTATATGAGGGATTAATTTGAAGTATTTTAAAGTGGATGATTATTTTCATTTATTATGACCAGTTTCCATTTCTGTTTCTGAAACCATCTAGTTTATATATTTATACTATGTGCTTAGTCATGAGAGATTGGTTTATGAAAGAAAAATTCATGGCTAATTCAGAACCTAGAAAATAAAGGAATTCTGAGTGTTGTCTGTTTAAGAATTATCTGTTCATTTCTCCCCCTTTAAAAAGAAGTTGGTAAAACTGCTGAGTTGATTCTAAAGCCTCTGTTTTTTACTGTTTGGGATTTAAATGAGCAACAAACCGAAGTGAACATTTTAAGAAAATGTGGGTGGAACATAACCAAGAAGTGTGTGTAGAAGTGTGAAACCTGTTAGCAGGTAAAGTGTGTTATTTTGACACCATCCAAAATACTTGGAAGCATTATGGTCTGGGTGAAAATTAAGTGCAAAGTCTAATCTTCCTTTTTTAATAAGTGGCATGCTGCAGACACGGCTTGAGCTACTTCTGTGGCCGTTACATGGAAATGGCTTTTTCATCCTGTGCTAGATGTTAATTTATAATCTGCCACTTTTAACCCATACACAGCGGTACACATCGAATTCCCCTGGCAGTTCGATACCCACTGCAAGGAGGTCTCTGCCTTGTGCCGCCGCTGGGCTGCCCGGGGCTATCAGCTGCCAACGGGGACCTGGCCATATCCTGAGGGAGCAGCTCTGGTTCAGCCGGGTAATACTTTTAAAGCTCATTCAAGGTGTAGCTGGAGAGGAAATAAGTACACTCTGTTCCCTCTGAGACACAGCCTGTGCCTGTTTCTAAAGCAGAGTACCTCTACCACTGTAAAAGTGAGAAGGAAATGCATTTTCTGGCAAAGCCGATCACTCCCAGAACTATTTCCAGGACTGAGAAACAGGGACTCGATCGCCTCTATCTCATGTGCTGTTCGAGAGAGGCCCAAGGGCGTTGAAAGCCAGGTGCCCCAAGCAAACTCCCCTGGCTCGAATGCCTGGAGCCCCTGCCGCCCCCGCTGGCACCCCCTGCCCAGCCCTTACCGCTCTGGTGACACAGATGAACCTGTCGAAGCTGATCAGGACGATGTTGAAGACGGAGGCAGTGCACACCAGGTAGTCCACCACCAGCCACAGCTTACACAAGCCCCTGCCGAGCCTCCACTCGCCCGTCAGCACGTAGGGGATGTAGAGGGGGATGCAGAAGCCGCCTGTGGGCAGAGGTCGGCGGTGACACGGGCCAAGCCACCTCCCGCCCCGCGGCGCCCCGGTACTCACCCACCAGCAAGTCGGCCACGGCCAGGTTCAGGAAGAAGAAGTTTCCCTGCGTGCGGAGGCTCCGGTCCACCACGAACGCCAGGATGACCAGGGCATTGCCCAGCACCGTGGCCAGCACCAGCAGCCCCATGAGCGCGGCCAGCAGCGCGGCGGTGCCGGCGGGGAAGGGCCCGCCCGCCGCACAGGAGCTGCCGGACAGGTTCAGCCACGGCCCGTCCCGGTCCATGGTGCCGGCGGAGAGCCCGCGGCACTGCTCGG
>JANPWX010000087.1:6156901-6174588 GCA_024734555.1 Trochalopteron elliotii
AGCCGTGCATAGGAATCGGCTGCGGCACCGCCCCGGCGGGCGGAGCGAGGGGCCGGGCGGTGCAGCCCTACCCTGTTCTGTTCTCCCCTGCCCTGCCCGGGCCAACCCGCCCGCTGCTGGGGACGGCGCCGCTTCGGCGAAACTTTCCGGTGTCCGTTGGCCACCCTGGGGAGAGGGGAGTGTGGCACCGAAGTCCAATCCGGGGCTCTGGGGCTGGGCAGCAGCGCCCCGTGCTCGCTGCCCGCTCCTCCCCAGCCCGGCAGGGACACTCCCAGTCTCTCCCAGTCCGTTCGTAGCCGCTGCCGGGGCAGGCTCGGTTCCCTGCCCTGTTCCCTACACGGTACCTCAGCTCGTCCTCACAGTCCTCGGGACTCTCCTCCTCTGCTCTCTGCCGTTCCGGGCGGGCTGTGCCCTCTCGCCCTCAGGGGATCCATCCTTTGCCTTTGCCGGCGTGAGGCCGCCTCAGCCTTCCCCGCCGGGACAGCGCTATCAAGGGCTCACTGCCCTGCCTGGTTACTCTTTTCCACAAAACTTGCAGGAATGAGGTATTTCTGAGACGTCTCTTTTCAAAACTGGCAGTGGCCTTGGATAGTGTTTAAAATGCATTGTAGCAGTGATGTCAGGGAGCCAGTTTTACCACAGAAGGCATCTCTGTTCCAAAAACCAAACCCAGGAGCAGCCAGAGAAGGGCCTGGACCTCCCTCAGCCTCTGGCACGACGGCTGAGGTGGCCGGGGACCAGGAGGGGGACACAGTCACCCCTGAAAGAGCTGCTGAGGCTGCTGAGGTTTGCTGACTTTGAAGGGTAATTCAGAAGAGGAATTACAGCTTTACCTCTGCTTTCCTGATTTGGCCCACTGAATCTTCATCTGCCTTAAAATATGTGACCATTGAGAGATGGGCTTTGCCTCCCTTTCCATGAGAGTTCTGCGGAGGCTGAGGGCACTTTGGGATTTGCTGCCTTCGGTAGGGCCCTTTTATCACTAAAAGACAACAGAACTTGCTCAAAACCAATGCATAATCTTCCCTTAATTCAGCCAATGTTTCACATGTGGTAAACTCCTCTTTTATAAAAGATTTGCATAAATCAGCAGTTTGAAATAAGTTTAGACGAAATCACAGCAGCTTTCTAAAGAGAACTATTCCAATGGGCATCAGGTAAGACAAGAGCAGCTGAGTGACTTCTCTATTATTTGTCTGGGGTGGAGCATGTGTTCTCGCGGTAAGTGGACCTGCCTTTTCCTCAGGGGGAAAGATCAAGCCTTTGTCAATGCTAGAACTACAAATTCCAGGCCAGTTAATCTCTGTAAATCAAGAGCTCCACTGAGGATAGTTTGCAATTTAAACTGCTTGTGATACTGCCAGTCCAGAGACAGAAACGGCATCTGCATATCTAATATGTGTGAGGAAAATGCTCTTTTTACACGTTCCCATATCATTATGTCCCTAAAGCAAATAAGTAAATCCATGCAAATCAAAAGTGAAAGGAACAATGGGGCTTGTTACCACAGTGATTATTATAAACTCCAAGTTTGGGGACTCATTTTCTCTACCCTTTGAGCCCCATTGGCAGTTTTCCATTCACTTCATTTTGGACAAGATCAAGTTTGTGATATTTACTGCTCTCTGATTGTGTTGTGGTATTTAAAAGATAAAGAGTCAGCCAAGAGACTCAAAAGAGAAAAAATAAGTATTTCAAGTACCAGGAAAACATGGGAGAATTTATTCTTTCATGAATAATTGCTATATTCTTTAATTCCTCTAATGTAAAGTAATTTTACAGCAGCTCAGTGAGTTTGCAGCATGTAAACTTGTGTTCTTTATGTGAAGTAGCTTTTGTAGTGTTTTACCTCCTGGCAGATTTTGAGGTTCTCAGTAAGTCCCATAATTACCTTTACTGCCTTTTAATGCTCCTTTGTTATTGCAGCTTTGGCAAGGGATGATGTCTTAACAAAACTCTGTTCCTAAAAACATGAACTATCAGTTCATAACTCTGCATTTTGGAGACTTATTGTTGAAGACTGTGCTAGTGCTGTTCAGAGACCTTGCAGACAGCGGATACAAGTATGCATTAGGTGGGCAGCACTCTCAGAACAGCAGGTCCTAAAATCCAGATTTCAAGCATTTTATTTTACCCTGAAAAAGGATTTTTTTTTCATGTCCTGTGGGTTACTGTTTTTTATGAAAACATATTTTGTTCTTTATCTTTCTCTAATCCTCAGAGCTAAAAACATAAAATATTAGAGTTAGTAAAGAGGAATGACAACAGCCCAAGAAAATGAAAGATGTAGTGTTGTTTTCCAAGGCATATAAATACTGATGCATTCTGAAATTTTAACTTTTTTTCCCCCCTGTGATTTCCTGATAATTGTTTTCACTTCCAAAGACATCCTTCAGTAATTTCTGAGAACTGCCTGAATCATGCCATTTTCCATGACTCGAGCATATGTGGGTGAGTATATCCAGAGCAATGACAGAAAAACAGAATGATTTTCCCACACTGCAGACAGATAACACTTTTCCCAGAACAGGTCAAAATCAGCTTCCAAAAAGACTTGGGAAACCACAGGGAGAAGGGGGTACACTCCAGCTGGCTGCAGGGCCTGTAGGGCCAGAGAGTGCTGAAGACCTCTCTGGTATCTTCTTAAAGTAAGGTAATAAATATATTTACATTGTGTCTTTGCCTGAATCTGAACCCAAAGCTAAATCATTATGCCTTTTCCAAATAGCACAGTGTACCTAATGTTCTTCTTGTTGTTGCTCTTTACAGAGATACATTTAATCCTAGGATTTCACATGCAGGGCAGTTTTCTGGGTGTGCCACGTGCTCTCTGGTACCAAAGCTTTACTGAAGCTAAAGGGCAATTGTACATTTCAAGAGTGGGATGGCATAGCTGGAACCTTCACTAATTTAAAAGAAACTGTGCATTAGTAGTTTTGCAAAACTTGACAAAATATTTACTTGTTAATAGCCCCATTTTATATTTAGATGTTGTCAATGATCCTCTTGCCATGAGTGATCAATATTTTGGCCAGGAAAAGAGGAATGATTTTTAGACTCTCTGAGAAAATGCCTATAAGACTTTATCACCTGGGAAATCAAACAATGCTGTTGGAGCTGATCCTAGTTAAATGAATGGGGGGAAAACTAAATTCTGCCATGACCATTTCCTATTAGCCTTATACCCTTTGCCAGCCAGGGTTTTGCTTGTCTACTGGTTCCCTTCATTTTTTAAAAAAATATTTTGTAGGAGTCTTCCTTCATATGATGCAGTTCACATTTTCTTCTTGTTCCCACACATGCAGAGAAAAGTCAACTGTTTGATCAGTGCCAGTGGAAGGCCATCTGCTTCAGAGTTCACAGCTACCTACCATTTTCTGAGGAGGCATTTGCTTTTCTTCAGTAAGGAAACATCCACTGGACCTCAGTCCTGTGAGGGATGTGGGATCTTTGGTGTAGGTGTCAGTAGCAGCAGGTGGTGAAGTTATCCCAGCCTGGGTTTAAGGCACCTGGAAGGGAATGGCTCTGGCACAAAGCAAGCAGACTGCAACCCCTTTGGTTCTTGACCAGAGGCAGCATGGCCTGCTCAGACGTCAAGAAACTGGTTTCCATCCTCTTGCAGTGTGACTTGCTGCTTCATGAAACCCTGCTGTGCTCAGGTGTGACAAAGAGGCAGAAGCAGGGAGGTGAGAGGGGCCAGGCTGGGGTGAGTGGGGTCTGCTCTGGGTTGTGCAGTTCAGGGATTGTCATGTCCCACTCTGAGAATTCATCCAAACATCACGGGCCTGAGGTCCCCCCCCATGTCTGGCTTTATTGCTTTAATAACAATTTCTCAAGAAGTAAGACCTGTGAGTTTGATGAATACAGATGAGAGATTTGAAATATGATTTAACTAATGGACTTGGATAATTAGGCTGCAATAAATAGAAATAGTCATCCCATAGGCAATTGCCTTATGGTTACACCAGAATTTTATTAGCACTGAGAACCATGGTAACAAAATAGAGGCACTACAAGTAGTTTTATTTCCTTTTGCTCCTTCTGGATTCATTCAGCAGTTTCACCTGTTATTCCTGGTGCCCTGCATTACCAATTCAGCAGTCTGGCATGTTTGGCATTGGTATGATTCCTATTCTGGATACTTGATGCATCAGTATTTCACTTAGGAAATTTCATTTATGTTGCCAGCATCAAAGGATGTCATCCTGATTCTGGATGTCATCCTGTACTTGGCTGCAAGTACATTACAGAGGACCAAATGTTCTCTGGTTACACTCAGTGAGGGCTGGACAGACTTCCAAAAATATCTCTTAACCTTGTATTGGTGATGAGAGCATTGCAAAAATCAGAGGTACCCAGACTGTGGCTTATTTCACATTTTTAGTTCCTTCTTTCTTAATCCTTGGAAAAGTTCCTTTCCCCCCTGGCTCATCACCTCTTTCATTTCTGCTGATATTGTCCAGCTACATAATCCTGCTAATCTGGCAATTCCAGCCAGAGTGATCCTCAAGTTCTAGGCAAACAGTGTTTCTGGCATTTGAATGTATTTGCACAACACGTTCTTTTCCACCAGCAGATGGCATTCCCCAGGAAGGAGCTGGAGGCACAGCTGCTTTCTGTATGTCCTGCTGGTCCAGCATTCCCAAGGAATAAGCTGGAAGCACATCTGCTCTCTGTATCTCCCCTGGCCCCAGCCAGGAAGGTGATTCCATGGCAAGCTGGTAATAAGCACAGACTCACAATATTCTCCCCAGGATCTCTAAATGTGCATTTTATCTGTATCAGAAGTCACTGGGCATAGTGGGTACTGAAAGTTCATGTAAATTCTGACCATAAATTTATCCATTAAGGGTAAGTATACACAAACCTGTAACTTCATTCTCAAGAATTCCCTGTGCTGCAAATCCTTGGAGGCCAGGAGGGTGTTCTGGGGAGGTTTCATTATATAATTGCTTTGTTTTCCCAGCAAAGGAAATTCCCAGCAAATTTGCTCTTTTCCCAGCAAAGCTTTCTGTGGGAGACAGGATTAAGTCACTGAGCCTGATCTGGTTTGGATGTTCTTATATTAGCCCTTGGTTTTCAAAATCTCAGCCTTGATCATAACCAGAGCCACATGATAAATTTTTGCATCAAAGGGAAACATAATTAGGGTTTTGCTGTTGAGAGCAGCCTGCATCTAGCAGGACAATGCAGGATTAAATAATAAATGAACATCAATTCTGAAAACACTCCTTCATAAGGTACTAACTGAGATATCTGACATGCTGGAGGAAAGGATATCAGAAACATTTCATAAAATTCGAAAGAGAGTATCAGAAATTAGCCCTTTGTGTTGGAAGGCAGTGCACAGACCATTCAAAGCTGAAAAGGCAATGTGTTTGAGTTACATGGATGAAATTTGGTTATACTGCAGTCTGTCTGGGGCTCATGTTTCCTTCTGTGATGTGGCAGAGCTAGAACCATTTAGCCCTCTTTTCATCCATGTGTTCAGGATGGAAGCTAGAAGACTGAGGAGAAAACTGAGCTTGAGTTCCTGAAATCTCTGAAGGTGTTGCAGTGACAGCTATTGCAGGGAGAGTGGGGGAAGAGGAAATTGCAGCCTGGTTATTTGGACACCTGCTTTGGTTTTTGATTAACAACCCCATGTCTTTTTTTGTATTCCCCAGGAGAATGCTCTAATTGTAGAATTCCAGCATATACACAACTCCTAGCAAAGGAGATTTTGCCATCGAAAATTGAGAAAAGAAGTAATTAAAATCTGTTTCTTCGAGAGTTTCCTTTTGACTAGCTTTTGTGGCTTCCCTCTCAGTGTGCTGAATATTTGTGGACCTTTTATTAGAATGCCACAAACACCCAAAGCATCTGACTCTGTGTGGTGGTGGGAATATCACAGGGGGAGAGGGACATCTGAGAGGCATCAGAGTGCACAGGAGGTGTTAAAACAAATGTAGCTGTACAGGTTTCTAGGTATAAGCAGTCTTTTCTTGAGGGGAAAAAATACAATTTTCTGAAAGGGTGCTATTTAACAGAGCTACAGAGCTGGTGCCTATGGAAACTTAAAAACTACTCTGGAGAGAGGGTTGAGGAATGGCAGGATAATTAGCATTAAATACCTCTTAATGACAAACATTCCAGTTGACGTGTCTCACAGGAGACTTGCAAACTTCCAAAGAAATGCTTGATCATAAGGATACTCTTCCACTGTCAGAACAGCACAGAAGTCTGTAATTTATCAGTGCACAAAGGATTCTCTGAAGCCCTGGGCTGGCTGCATAGGAGGATGTCACCTGGGGAGGAGACAAAGATCACGTCAGAGGTGAAGCCTGGAAAACTCAGCTCATGAAATGTATAATATGTGAAGGCTCAGCTCACAGTGTGCTGTGAACCAGAGACTGGCACAGGGTGACAATTACAGAATGAGCTGTCAGATCAGGAAGACTTCATTAACAGATGGTAACTGACAGCAGAATAATGGGGGACTTTAATGGGTAATAACATTTCTGCTAGGTACATCTGGAATGATAAAAATGCCCTTTTCTTGCTAATACCAGGACCTGGTAATTATTGTCAGGGGGATTGTCTTGCCCTCAGATTTGCACTGTATTTTATAGTCATTGAACCAGCTTTCAGTGCCAGCTTAGGGATGGGAATTCCAGCCCCTCTTAGCTTCCTTCAGCTGTTAATATTAACATTTTGATTTAACTTGTGATTTCGTTTATACTTCCTGTCATGTTCCAAGTGATCTCATCTTGTTTATGAAAAAAAAAATAATGTTTTCTTCCTAAGCCTTTCACAAAAGTTTTGACCTTTCAATCAAGAAATTCAAGGATTTCAATGTGTGTGTATTTATTACGTCTGACTCAGCTTCTGACATTGCTCTGCATTTTTGTAGCTTTCAAATTGTCACCACAACAACCTGTGTGTGCTGTCTACGAGAGTCAAAACTCAGATTTCAGTGGAATATTAGTTTGGTTCTGACCATGAAATATTTAAGAGATGGTCAGAAGAAGAAATTGATCTGGGATTTATAGAAATCAATGAGACTCTTCTGAGTTTTTTCATGCAGCTTCACATCCCAGTCTAAATTTTCAGTGAATTACATGTCTTTTCATTTGTCACTCTGCAGGGGTATTGGTGTAAATTACCAGATTCTGCTGAGTTTATAGAGCAAGTGCCTCCCAGGGTTAATTAAGACACCAACATTTGGGGTCTGTGCTTCCCAAAGACTATCCAGAGTGACCTGGGCTTTGAACACTGGAACCTGAATTAGATACCTGAACTTACTGTGAATACTCACCCATCTATGTCTATCTGATGGGACCCAGTGTAAATTCATCAAATCAATTTTTCATCTTGCTTGTAAGAAGGATGATAAAAAATCTGCTGTATTAAAATTTGATACTCATCCTTTAATGATGATGAGTTCTGTTTTGTTATTTGTACAAAGAATGTAATTGAAATGGACTGGGAACACAGGTGCTGTATTTCTAGCTGTGTGGTGAACTTGTCATCTTATCATACAGATTAATGAGTTTTCTTCCAGCAGATCAACCTTCAGAGTTTCTCTGATGCAGCCATTGCTTTATTTATTCCATGGACAAGGTGAAGAATTTTTGTGAAAATTTCGAGGTGAAGAGGGTATAACATTTCTCAGATCCTCAAAGGTGTTACAGCCCCTGCATTGATCATGGCTGATCCATGCTGGTTTTTCTCAGAGGTCACACTATGGTAAATGAGAAATGATATTACAATTGCTTATGGTAGATATTATTGGCATTTTTCTCTTCATCACCTGTGTAGGTTTTCAAGGGCTCCTTACAGTTAGAATCAAGCTCTGATGCATCTGTTCAGGCTGTGACCACCCTTTTGAGTCCAGCCTTAATGGGAACCCTTAAACAATAAGAGGTTATTGGCTAAGATGGATCTACCCCATAAGAAAAAGCTCCCATTGCCTTCCTATGAAATACATTAATGATGTTGTTTTACACCACAACGACACAAGACTCCGACCTCAGAAGGCTGAAAATGGCTCCTTTATTTTTGGGATGTGTCTCCCTTATGTACTATTCTACACAGACCAATTTGATTGGTGAAACAAAGACAGACCTCTTCAGTCACATTGGTCAGACCAGGGGGACATCAAAAAGAAGTCCCTCCTAGGGAAAGAATGTAAACAAGTTTGCAGTTATAAAAACATGTCTCTTGTTTACAGAAAATTCCCTGGGAAAAGAATTTCAGGAAACCAAAACACCTCAGGCACGAACCAGGGCTACACATCAACATCTGTGGAAGTTGCCTGTGTGTCTTTTCTGCACCTTTTGGTTTGCTGGGTTTTGTTGGTTTATTCCCTCCTAGGATTTTCTTCTTTAGTCATCATGCAGAGGTTGAGGCTGCACAGGAACTTTTCCTAGAAGCAGAGATGCAAAATGGATGAGATTCTTGGCAATCAGCAAGTCAATGGTACAAGAACAACCAGAAGGTGTCATCTTAAAATATTTTTCTACAGTCATCCGTGACATGAAACTGAGAAAAAGAAGGGTTGTTTTGTTCCCTATGGCCACAGTCTTTGCTTTAACTAACTCTCACAATTTGATATGCTGATGGCAGCTTTATTTTCTTTTTTCAAATGTCATACAGACTTTGCTCCTAAGCCAGTGTCAGGAGGGGTGCTCCCTGAACAGTTTGTGTTTTCCTCAGCTGCAGAGGCAGCAGAATAGCACATTTATCACCACATCCTGAGCAGTCTTCACTCCTGTTCCAGTTTGCTAACAAGATTACCTAAAACCACTGCCTGCTTTGAACAAGCAGCTGCCTTTTCCAGCTGCTGCTTCTGTGAGCTGTGTGTCTCCATCTGTTTTGTTTGCAATAAAACCTTCATATTTTGAAGGATCTGCCTCTCTCTCCTCTCTCAGACAACCTTATCAGACCAGGATCCCTCTTAAAAACCAACAAACTATCCAAAGAAATAATTTTCTAAATTCTTAACCTGCTCTATAGAAATGGGTCTATGGGGGTTTATTTCCAGCCTAGCTTTGGGCATCAGGAGGGAGATGCTTTAGAAGAGAGCAGTGGTGGCAGCTGAGCCTTCTTACTTTAGAGTAAGATTATGTTATGTTATGTTATGTTATGTTATGTTATATTATATTATATTATATTATATTATATTACTTATATTATCTATATTTATTATATTATGTTATGCTGTATTTTGTTATTTATATCCATGGCCTCAGAAAGCTGAATTTAATAACACCATGACTAAAGTATAAGAACATATCATATATCTACAGTATTTAGGCTAACCTGATTTCCCTAGAAGTCAGTCCCTTTTCTAGTCACAGGTAAAATGTTTGCTGTATTTTTCTTTCTAGTACCTAGGAGATGGGGTTTGTATCATTTGTGCTTTTTTTTGGGTGCAGCTATAATCTGCTCTATTACTGATTTAATGTTGTCTTTTCCTAGACTGAGTAAGGTTTCTCCATGCATGTTTATATGCACATATACAGACACACCTGAAGTGCATTTTTTGGCCTCTTAAAACTCATTGCTTTTGCTTGGATTTCTGCTACTGTTTTGCTCTTTTATGCTTTATCCTTGAGTTTTCTCCAGGCAATGCAAGTTTCTGGAGGACTTTTGCTTCCTATGCAGTGCAACAGCTCAATGTAAGTGTCATTGCACTGTGATTCACACTGAAAATAACCAGCTTTGGTCCTGACCTTTTATTAAGAGCTGCTGGTTTTTATCATTCCCAAGTATGTATCTATTCTGACAAGGACTTGTGACAAGTTGTTTTTACCAGGCTAGTTGGACAAGTGATGAGTACAGTAACTCCCTTCAGTCTTTCCCGTGCAATATCTGGAACATTTCATGTTGATCTATTATATAATATGAAAAGCCAGGCTGTGTGTTGGTATTAGCAGAGTTGTGTAAAGAACAATGTTTGATAAAGTCAAGGAAATAGTTACAAATCAGGATGGATGAGGCATATAGAAAGTAAATGTATGTAAGTATGGGATACTCCATTTGGGACCAGGTTAGTTTGATACAGTTAGAGAAAACCACTTGCTGTTATCTTCCTATTATCAGTAGCAGAGCTCTGAACAAAAATATGGTCTCTCCCAGCCCCTCTCAGCCTTATCTTCTCAGAGGTAAAAGATCTGGCTCAGTATCAATGTTAACTCTTGGACAGCAACACCTTTTTGTGATATGGGGAATTAGGACTGTTCCATTTCTTGGCAGCTTTTGAGAGGAGTCTGTCTGCTGCCTTGCCAAAAGCAGGATCTCTCACTGGGCACATTTGTTGGAAGCATATTGATGATATTCCTGTGAGGGCTTTTCAGGTCAGCTGCTGTATTTCAGTGCCTGCTCACTCCTCCAGACTTCAGCAGGAAAACAGGAGCTGGTGTGTCACACAGGGGGCTGTGGTGGGGATGACTGATGTACTGTTGCCACTGACAACGTGGGAACCTCGGCATTTTTGTGCTTGGAATGGAGTTAATGAATGGAAGGAATCTGGCATGAAAAAGTCAGTGACAAGCACATGCCAGGGATGTGGTTACAAGTGTTGCAGAATGCTTGATACCAAGAGAAGGATGTTAGTAAAAGATGCTTTTTATGAACAAGATTTGGAATACTGAAGTTTTATCTGTCTAGCAGGAGGCTGCATGTTTAGTGAGTTAAGATGAGACAGGAGATGGGCATGAACAAAGTCAGTCAGCCTTTATTCATCAGCACTGTCATGGACACACAAGAAATTGTTTTCAGGCCCTGGGAATACCACACTGCCTGGCACTTCCCCCCCAGCTAGGCACATCCCTGCTTCCCTGTGCCACCAGCTCCTGGAACAGGCACTGATTACACCCCAGCAATACTGCCTGGGAGCTGGGGGAATTAGCCCACCCTCTGCTGCCTGGGCTTTAATGCAGCTTTAATTGGATTTTTATTGCTTGCTTCCACCAAGCTTTGTTCCAGTCACAGGTGGGGCCACTGTCCTACTATGGATGGGGCTGAGCTTTCCACCTCAGGGGTACTCTTTGCTTTTAAGCTGCCCTTTATTTCAAATAGCATAACAGCTATCCTGTTCAGAGAACAAGAATATAAGAGGAGAGGGTCTAAATGGATGTAGGAAAAGAAAAATACATGGTTCTCATCAGCACACAGTGCTTTGCTTTGCTCCCAATGAAAAAAGGTTTATCTTTTCTAAAGAAAGAGCATAAAAACAACATTAAGAACTTGGAATTTATTTAATTTTATTTAATTTCATTTTACTTTTAGCTGGCCAAGATCCATTTTCCACATCAGTAGAATGTATTCTACATTACAGATGCTATTCCACAGTGGGGATGTGTACAAAGGAAAGAAATGCAGTGGCTTCAGATAATTTAAGGTTTATCATTTGTATTTTTAAATAAATAGGGGTGTGGTTTTGAAGGGTAAGATTTGCAGCTAATTAAAGGGCCACCAGAGAGGAAATTTGTTTGGATAAAACCAAAGGGTTTTTTCAAAAGAAAAATAATACTTTATTTTACACTACTTAATAATTCTTTAATTTATTTATTTGGCTATAATTTAAAGATCATATATGTTGGTCAAAATGCATCTTTTCATTGTCATATTTGAATTAAAACATTTCACTAAATAACCAAAATAACAAGCCTACTTTTTTCATACAAGCTAAATTAACAAGATGTTGATTGCATTGATTGCAGTTGTTTGGAATCACTGGGTCACATATTCTATTGTTTTATAAACCACAGACCTTAGAATGTACCCCAGTACCTGCTTTACTGAGCAGAAAACATGGAATTTGTCTGAAACACGTTTTTTCCTGAAAGGCCTTCAACATATTTTTAAAACTCCCGAGTGTCCTAAGAATTCTGTTAGAACAAGAATTGGCTTTATCATTTAAGTGTGTATGTAGTTATGTGTTGTGTCATTATTGGAGCATGTAGTAAGATCATTGTGATTATGCACAAATTGCTGAGCAGATTGCAGAAAACTGAGTCGACACCAGAAAAGCAAATCCACAAGCCCAGTGCACTCTGCATTCTTTCTTCTGGCTTCTCCTGCCCGGGCTGAAGTGTCTGTTCTTCACTGCTCTGGAGGGAGAGCACTGAGACAGCTCCAGCTTCCCAAACTGCCATCTGCTCAGACAATCAGAAACCCACTGACAAGGGTTTGTCAGAAATCACTTCAGGCTAATTCATCTCTCTTCTGATACACTTCAGTAGCTAATTTTTAAGACCTTAATCCGTCATTACTACACATTAGTTGTCAAGATAACAACACAGCTGTCCTCTGGAAAAAAAAGAACCTAAAGTACTTGAACTATCACAAAATTATAGGAGAATTGCTTTTAAATGGCCATGTACAAAATTTTAACTAAGATGAAAAGAAGTGTAGATCAAAACAACACATCCCATCTCCAACAGCTGCATTCTGTTGCATCATTAGTAAATTTAATTTTGTTTTGTTTACAGTGAATGAAGAGGTGCAATGATCATGCAAAATCACTAGTGCAAGTGATTTTCATTCTCTTCAATCATGCCTTCTTCCTGACATAATTGTGCCTAACAATCTGTTGCGTTCTGCATCTGGTGTTATCATGATTTCATCTTTACATTTAATCACTGCATCTTAGCTATTCTTTCAAAGATGTGGTCAGCAGCTCTCGAGGGGCAGGAAGTTGAGGAGAAGTCAGTAATAGCAATGATGCCAGTGAAAATTTTGACAGTAATAAGTCAAAAAGCAGCATTCACTCTGTAATACGGTGCTAAATGCCTGATACATGAATCTCACAGCATTAGTCATAAAGCTGAAGCCTGTTTGCAGTTTCTGGTTTTGCCCAAAGTCTCTATTTATTCCCATTGATTCTTAATCTCAACATCTGTTGGAAAAATCTGCCTGCCTATTGTTTATCTCCAAACAAAGAAAACATTTTGTTGTGGGCTGTGTTCTTATTGTGCTCTGCAGTCAGTTGAGGAACACCTTGCATGAGCCTTGTTTTATGCCTCTGATGCTCCTGACACCTTTGAGCCATCTCAGAAAAAGCTTCCTGGTTCTTTTAAGGCCTTTCCCCAGAGAGATGAGTATCTGGAGAAGGGGTCTTCCCAGTCCCAAGAGAACATGATCAATAAATAGCTCTTCTGTTGTAGGTGAATCTTAGTCAAGCACTCTGCATGAACTTGAATTTCCATTATTATGTAGAGTCCTACTGTAAATCAATGTGTAGATTGAGAGTTCCCTGAGGTGAGAGCATGGCTGAGGTGCAGGTCTATCTCAATATATGTAAAATCATGAAAAGGAAACAAAAAAAAGGAGGAAAAATGTTTCCTCCTTTTGCCATCTGACTGGAGAGTGTCTCTGCAGTACAGTGGCTCTGGTGTTCCTCTGCTGACTGCTGTCCCATGTGAGACATGGACTGGCTGCCAGGCAAAGTCTCCCCAGAGAAAAGGCTTTGCTCCATCTTCTCCAGCTGCCTCCTGGGCATGGCACTTTGTGCCTCCCCATGTGGCTCTGACAACCACTGCTGAGGCACAACAGAACTGAACTGGCTCCTCACAACAAGGTTCAGTTTGCAAGGCCTGCTGAAACCTGCATTTCTGAAAATTAAGTGGTTGGCAGTACCAGGCATGTTTGTGGTTAAGAAAAACACAATGCCCAGCAGGCAAAGCAGTAAGAATTTTGGAAGCAGTAAAGTGAATTGCAAGAGAAGAATGGTCTATAAACGTGGAAATCCAAATAACCACTGCTGTTACTTTTTTTTTTTTTAAATATAAAGACTTATAATATAATTCTATATAGAAAAATATATAAAATATATATTAAATATATTTATATATTTATACATTCATATGTATTTATATAATTATTTAATTTATATTAATATATTAATTTATATTGATACGTATTTATATAAATATATAATATATAAATATAAAATACCTATTTAATATTAATTATTATATATTAATATATATGTATAATTATATAAAATATTATTTATATTTAGACTTATAATATGTCTAAATATAAAGGCTTATATTATAATATAATATTGACTGTTAGAACAATCCTAAAGCCAGCCAGGATCTCCCTGAAGAAGCTAATATTGAGAAGATTCTGAAAATAATTGAGAACAGGTTTGGAAAATTTAATTGCTTTCCTGGTAAGAATCAATGCAGTTATGTTTACAGTGGTTTAAGTTTATACTGCTACAAAAGAAAATCTAAAGACTGAAGAGATACCTGTCAAAGAACACCAGTTATCTAACCCAATGTGTAATAATCCAACTAATTAACAGCAATATAGTTATATGACACCATCCATCCCCTGCTATAAAAATGCAAATGCATTACTGAAACATATGCAGTAAAAAATATTATCTGCATTTTCCAGTGCAGAAACGGACGCCTAGAAAGACTTCAGTGATTACCATGGCAACAAAGAAAATGTGTGCCAAAATGAGAAAGGTACACAGGAATGTTTTACTGTCTTATGTAGTGGTCTCTTTCAAATTTTTTTCTTTTGTGCATACTTGCATACATGCTTGGCTCAGATGCTTATTCCCCACATTTCATAGACATTTCCTGATTTGTAAACCTTATATTAACTAACAATTTTTTCCATTGCGTGTAATTAAATAATTTGATCTTTTGATTTGATTTGTAGTTTAAGGTTGTCTTGTACTGAGACATGGTTAAGAAGACAGACTGTTTTAAGACATCTTAAAGCAGAAATAGTCTCTACTCTCAAATGAGATGTGTATGTCCACAAAAGAGAATTAGTACCAACAGAATATTAGAATGAAGAGGTTTTTTTTTATTTTGGATAAGAACACTGGCTAAAACATGCCACTCTTTTTTCTTCAGGTTTTTAACTCTGGATCAAATTTTCAGTTGGCATGAACAGACATGGCTCCAGTGAGATCAGTGGCACAATGAAGGTCTGGTTGAGAGCGACCAAGTGAGTTTGTTATCCTCCTATACTCCTGCAGATGGGTGGGTTTTTTCCTAAGCTCACATATGGAAGGCAGGGATGTCCTGGCCCTGTTGGCTGCATGCTCTTACCTGTAATAACTGGAGCCACCAGAGCTGCACCGTGGGGAGCTGGGGCTCCTCTTACCCAGTGGGGTGTGTTACCCCCAGGCTTTGAGCCACCACAGCCTCACTGATGCCTGTGTGGCACCTGCCTTGGAACTACTGTGATCTGGCTGCTCGTGATGTCTGGGACACACAGGTGAGCCAAATCCCACGTGTGGGGTCTGTTTTACCATTGTGTTCCTTCAGTTAAAATTACTGAAATACCAAAAGACAATTGTCTTTTAGTAGTAAGGCACTAGTTCCTCTCTGCATTTCCTTGGGTTTATGGAGCTGCACTTGCATTCATTTCTGTAAAGCAATTAATGACCTTCTGTGATTTTCAAACTCTATTTGCTGTGTCGAGTTTTGAAGTGGAGGCTTATTTCAGATTGTAAAAGACAGAGTTCTGCATATGAGCACCCCTCACTGTTTTAGTATTTCAAGGGAAACAGCAGGTGAAAAAATCCATTTGGGGCTGAAGATAAGGCTGGGGATTTTAGAAACATCTCAATGGTTCATCTCATTCACAGGAGCAACAACAGTGAGATTTCATTCAAAAGTGTGAGAGCTGAGGACAGAGTGTGAGGGCAAGCGTTTTTCTTCCTCCTCTCAAGCTCAGGAGTGTCAATGTTCCATGTAAAATACTGCCAGTCCTCTAGACTTCACACAGACCTGGTCAGTCTTACACAAGAAAAAAATCAGCTTGGGAAAAAGTGCAAAAAAGAGTAGCTGAGGTACATGGAAAGTGTACTGTACAAAAGGAGACTGTGACTTGCCAGATGAGGTTCAGGAAAACACTAATTCATGCTCAATAATAAATTGGATGGATGAACATTGTAGGGAGAAAAATAACTGAGTTCAAGAACATAACTGCTGGTCTGCACTCTGCATGCACAAGCAAGCTGAAAAGTGGAGGGTTTCCAACAATAAGAGGATGGTTTCTATTTCCAATACAAGGATAAGGAAACCAACTGCAGAGGAGTTTTTTTGACCAAATGGAGCTTAATATGTCCATGACATTTGCAGCAGCAATCACTGGCTCTGGAAATCAACTGCCAGGGCTGTGTTTCTTTGAAGTAAAACAGCTCTTTTACAAGGACTGGGGATAATTAACCAAACATTGTGTAAGTCTTATAAAATGGAACACAATCTGCCCCCAGCTATTTTGTAAACAAAACAAAAAAAAGCGGTAAATGGGTTGTCCTGATCTCAATGTTGTGCCAGTGTTTCACCTTGATGAGAAAGAGCAGATCTTCCCACTGTAAGCCCTGAGGAGTTCCTGAATTCATTGTAACTATTTAGAAGAAAAATAATGGAAACATCTAAATATGGGAACTTCCATAACCATAACTTCATGGTTATATAGTTACTCATCCACCAACACCCCCAAGTCTTTCTCCCCAGCAATAGTCTCAGTCCCTTCTCTGCCCTGTACCTGTGCAGAACCTTGCACTTGGCTTTGTTCAAGTGAATGAGGTTGGCCAAGAGGCCTCTTTCAGCCTGTGAAAATCCACTGGATCGCATCCCTTCCCTCCACTTAAGTACTTAAAACATGCCATTTTAAAGACACTTTATTTACAAGCACACTTTTCTCTGAAAGCCTGACCTTGTCAATAAGCTGTTGGGAGGGATTCCGATGTTTAATTGTAATTTAGTATATTAATTGTGATAGATGACAACTATATGTGTATGGTTAAACGCCCATGCCCAGTATAATGGTTAAATTCTGTCAGCGTTCAGCAGAAACCTCTTGGGGACTAAGCCATTCCTTCTTGGGGTTATGATGGGCAAGGGTGGTTTCAGCGGATCTACAGAAACTCCTGCTCCGGTCGTGTCGGGATGGTTTGGGCTGTTGGTGTTCTCTGAGCTGCGGGCGCGGCGCTGCTGCTGCAGAACAAGCGGAATTTGGGAAGCGAACACGGAGCGGCGCTAACGTGGGAGCTGCTCCCTCGGCTGGTCGGAAATCCAAGGCAGCCCTCTCGTGGCCGCTGCTGTTTCGGAGAAATTGCTTTGGCTTTGATCCCCATCGCCCCTCATCGTCACAGCTCGAAACACAGAGTGGCCTCAGGAGAAGCGGTGGGGCGTGAAACAGACCCGTGTTTTACATTTTGATAGGAGCTTTCTGTGTACGGAGCGGCCAGGGCTGGAAGCAAAGCGGGGCTGCCGGGGCTCCAGAGAATTCCGTTCTGTTAGTCGTGGGCTGGGGTTTTAGTTCGTTTATTTGTTGTTGATTTTTTAAATTTTTTTTTTTTCCTTTTTGAATGTGCTGATTGCTGGGTGCTTTCACATTTTTTGCGGCTTGGCCGCTCCTTCTCTCCGGGCAGGGTGCATCCACTGTCGGCAGGGCCGGCAGCATCCCCGGCCGCCAGGCTGTGTGTGGAACTCGTGCCTTCGGCCAGAGCCGCCCGTTGCTGGCGGGCCCGCAGCGGTTCGTGGGTTGGGTTAGGTTAGGTTAGGTTAGGTTAGGTTAGGTTGGGTTAGGTTGGGTTGGGCCGGACCGGAGGGGTGGCTCCGGCCGCTCCCGCCCTGCTCCAGAGCGGGCCCCGCCACGCACGGGCCGGCAGCGGCTGTTGTTGATTTTTTAAATTTTTTTTTTTTTCCTTTTTG